>JAHWLE010001178.1:0-13399 GCA_024679135.1 Phytophthora foliorum
GCTGCTCACGGCGGCGCTCAAGACGTCGCCCGTCGGCAAGCTGCTGCTGCACCGCACGGTGGCCCCGCCCCCGGTGAAGCTCACGACCAACGCACCAGTGGCCAAGCCGCACACCATGTTCATGCAGGCGCTGGCCGACCTCCACCTCGGAGAGCTGCTGGTCATGCTCATCTTCGTCGCTGCGGTGGTCGTGCTGATCGCGCTGCTGAGCGACGAGGACAACTACGTGGTGTCGGGTCAGGTGAGTCTGCTGATCCTCATGTTCCTCATCCTGCCCGTCTCGCGCCTGCCCGTGTGGTCCGTGCTCTTCGGCAGCTCCTTCGAGCGCATCGTCAAGTTCCACCGCTGGCTGGGTGTCATCATGAACGTCGCGTTGATTGCCCACGTTGTCCAGGCGAGCGAGGTTGTCGAGCTCACGCTCAACGAGAAGTACGGCGACGTGACCCCGCTGCCTGGCTTCATCGCCTTCATCTGCTTCATCGTGATGCTCTTCATGTCGATTGAGTACATCCGCCGCATGTTCTTCGAGGTCTTCTACTTCACGCACCGCGTGCTGTCGATTGTCGGCTTCGTGTTCACCATCCTGCACGCCCCCAAGTTCATCGGCCTGGCACTGTGTGTCCCGCTTGGACTATACGCTCTTGGTCTGCTCTACCGGTGGTCTAGCGCCTTCACGGGTTCGTACAAGGCTTCAGCTTCGGTGCACTCCGGCTCGAACTCCACCACGCTTGTCCTCGAGTCGACCCCGAAGACCGGCAAGATGGCGATGAACGTGAACCCTGGCTCGTACTTCCTGGTGCGCCTGCCGGCTATCTCTGCTACCCAGTGGCACCCGTTCTCGTCCATCGTGACCCCGGACGGCAAGTCGCTTGGTTTCTGCATTAAGGCTATGGGCAACGGCTCCTTCACGCGCAAGCTAATGGAGAAGGCCGGCACGCAATACGAACTCACGGCCAACCTGTGTGGTCCCTTCGGTAAGATGTCGCTCAACGTGGATCGCTATGATGCTGTGGTGCTTGTCGCCGGTGGTGTGGGCATCACCCCAATGATGAGCCTCATTAACCAGACGCGGTTGTTCCCGAATGCCACCAGCGACTCGGACAAGGCCCCCAAGGCAGCGGACTGGTACGTGATGTGGTCTGTTCGCGAACCGGAGGACATCCTGATGATGGAGGAGTTCCTGCCAACGCACGCTCAGCTCGACTACGCTGCTCGCGCTAGCATCCAGGACCCCAACATGGCCATTCTTGGCAACAACGCGCCGGCACCTGTCAACATCAACTGGATGTTCCATGTCTCGACTGCTAGTAGCGACGGCGTGGTTACCCGTGTCAACGGCGAGACGCTGTCCTACCGCGGTGGCCAGCCAATTCTCGACGAGCTGATTAACACAAGTCGCTTCAACGGCCGCAAGGTGACTGTGGTGGCCTGCGGGCCACCTACGATGACCGTGGAGGCCCAGGCGCTCGCGCGTAACTGCAACTTCGACTTCCACAAGGAGGTCTTCAACTGGTAAGCGATACACAGCTTCCGTTGGTTTCAATAGCAATCGGTGAAGAAGGCCCACGACGTGGTATCAGTAGATCAAGCAACAAGTCAGTTTAGTTAATCGCCGGTCGAAGGCGCCACAATAGTATTCCTTCTTTCCTTCGTACGATAACTTTCATCAGTGCAGTACTGTGCTATTGCATCGGTTCTTCACTCGACATAGTCAAAATCGTCCTTGATGCCGAGCCACTTGTCCACCTAAAAAAGCAACCACACCACAGAATAAGCAATTACACCACGCCTTCAATATATATATATTCTGGAACCTATACCTCTTTGCCCTCAACACCACGCTTCTTGACCACCCACGACTTGAGAGTGTACACATTGTCTGTCGAAGCGCATATACCATGAGTACAATATGGAGTCACCCGAGACAATAAGAGTGCTGATGTCACAAGTAAGTACCTGTCCATCTGTCGGAACCTTCCTTCGCCATACGCACTTTGCGCTCGAGTTGCTCCAGAATTTCCGGGTCATTCTCCGCCAAGTGCTGCACCTTGGTACGCAGCACCTGCACTTTCGTTTTCTGTTCTTCCAGTCGACGCAGCTTTTGCACACGCTCCTCCTGCATCAAAGTCAAAACCAAACTCACCACTTCATCAGTAAAATGCTTCGCGACACCAAAAGCTCCGACTGTATCATTCCCTGTACCGATTCCGAGCGTAGATCCTTCTGTTCCTCAATCCTTTGTTTCACTTTAACCAGCTTCTCCTGCGCCGTTTGGCGACGCTGCTCCAGCTCGCTGAGCTTGCGCTTCCTCGACTGCGATAGCTTCGACGGGAACGACCAAAAGTAATTACCCGACCCAATCTACACACAAACAAGAACGCGTCAACACTCAGCAATAGCGCAATCTCTCGTATTTATTAGCACCTTGTCACAGTCCACCAACACATCGTCCACCAGCGCCTGGTTCACGTCCTTGACTGTTTGCAGCACTACATTTTTCACAAATATGCAATAATCAGGATATTTACGTTAGAACATAATTATTGCTATTGGTGATGAAGAGCCCGTACCGACACCAGCTTTGGAGCCGAGCTTCTCCACCTCCTTGAGGTTGAACACCTCCTTGGACTCGTGGTAGATGCGCAGGATGCGCTCGCGCTTCTCCTGCAGAGACACACCCTTGCGCGGCATAGTTAGTCAGTAGATTGACGGGCTTTTGGGTGGAAATGGTTGTGCAAAAAGTGGAGGCGAAATTAAGGAGGCGACCACTTTATTGCATAGTTTAGGCAAATTGCAGCTCACGTGAACCTCCCACCAGAGCGGCCGTGCGCTGGAGCGTCTCGCGGGTATGAAGCAGCAAGTCGTCGAGCGTGCCGTCGTTCTGGATCACTAGGTCGGCCTTCGACACCTTATCCTGCTCACAAAAGATGATCACGATTTAACACAAACAACAGTCAGTTCCACCTTCACTTCTCGGTAAATGGCGAGACCACGTACATGGAGCTTCATCTGCGATTTAATACGCTTCTCGGCGTCTTCTAGTGTTATCTCGTCGCGCTTCATGAGCCGCGCAAGCTCATTCGTCTCGGAACATGCCACGACAATCGTCGGGTAGCAAAAGCACTCCAGCAGCTTCGTTTCGAACAGGAGCGGCGCGTCGAATACTACCAGTCGTTTGCGGCAGATCAGACGCTGGTACACAAGCTGCTTGAACATCTCCCAGAGGATGTACTTGTGCGTAGCAGAGTTGAGTTTCTTCCTCTGCGCCGGGTCATTGAAGATGATAGCTCCTAGCTTCGCGCGGTCGATGGTCGCGTCTTCTTCGTTGAGCACTCCAGTGCCAAAGCAGCGCACAATTTCCTTGTACGCACCGCGTCCTGGCATCACCACCTCTCTGGCCACCACATCGGCGTCCACAATCACTGCTCCAGTTCCGCGAAAAGCTTTGGAGACTGTGCTCTTGCCCGTGGCGATGCCTCCGGTGAGCCCCACGCCGACCAGTGACGCGCCCAGCACCCTTCCAACCAAGTAACTTCCAGCCAACACGGCACCTTCGCGAGCCGAGAGCTGAATTCATCGACACGAACACAATCACCGGTTGAAGTGAGCTCTCTACGTCCACACATTCTGCAGAGTATCAGTTTAGTGCATATATTTTAAAATCCTTTCCTACCAACGGAGCAAGCGCCAACGGCGCCAACGTGAGCAGCCAACGCTTGAGCGAATGTTTCTGCAGCTTCTCTTTGAGCAACCCCAATGGCACGCCCAGCAGCAGACTCAGTGGCGCCAACGCCAGTAACTGCGCATCCCGCATCATTATCGCAAAGTCTCAGCTAATCGAAGAATAGGCGACTTTTCAGCGAATCAAATGATTTACCGTATCCGTCAGCCAATCGCAGTACATCAAATATCAAATCAGTTTTTCTGCTTGGTGAATCCAGTCAGAGCAGTCAATTCTGAAACATGTCGGCCGCCAAGCAGTTCCGAACCTCCGACAGTGCGCCGACCACCTTCGCGCTGGCTGCGCTGGCCCCGCTGCTCGAGTTCCTAGACGCTAAACAGGTTGCAACGCTTGCGTGCACACAGAAAACGGTCGGACGCGAAGGTTGTGCTGCTATTTGGTTCTGGCTCTACAGTCGCACGAGTGCTCTCCTGCCGAGCGTGAAGCTGCCGCAACAACCGCCACACTCCGATGCATTACCAGTTGCAATTGTGCTGCCGTTATTAAGGCAATTGCAGGCGGTCGCGACGTGTGAGTTTTCAGTGATACCTATTTTTTTAAAGTTTCTGCTACTTTTATTTTGATATTTGTTTGTGTTTGCAGACAACTTTGACCTGCACTTTGATGCTGCGAGACATGGGGGTGATGTCTACCTGGCGGAGAATGGAGACCGCTATGTGTCGCATTGGGGGCCTAATGGCGGCTCCATGTTTGGTGATCGCCCTTGTGCTCCGGGAGCGGTGAGCTATTGGGAGTGTGTGGGGCTCAGCGAAGGAAGCTACATTGGTGTTACGGAGATGGTCACTCAGGGACAAGCAGGGTTTCGGTATTATGGGGTGGACGCACAGCATTTGAAGCGGACGCTGTCGCTGCCAACGCCTGCGTGCGATCACATGCCGGCGGTGATGTACTGCGAAGGAGGATTTATTACAACGGGCTCGTTCCGAGGACCCAAGCCACAACTCCCCGCTCGGGTAAACTTTTTGGATGCGGACGCATTCAAAGAAGAAGATCGAATCGGTGTCATGGTCGATCTGCTTGCCGGGTTTCTGCTTTTCGTGAGAAACGGAGAACCACAGGGCATGCGGATCTCCATTGATCGTGCGAAGAAGTACTTGCCAGTATTCAGTGCCTGTGCATGCTACAACTTACAGCTACTCCCCGATGTTTCGCCGCCGTGGCCTTGCGTCTACTGCTTTGATGGAAGTCTGGATACCAACAAGCCTACCACAGTGGTTGGTTCGCCGAAGGTTGGAGTTGCTGAATGGGCCTAGGCTGTGAAGGTTTGGGTACTATCGTAGCCTCGAGCTTGGGGTCCAGGCTCCATGTTCCCGATACCGGCGTGCAGGTCACAATTGCAGTCTCGTAAGCTAATCTAACGGCATTTTATGTGCAGTGTAAAATATACAATACATATCCGTAATGCTTACGGAGTGTGGTTCTCATCGCGAACTTCATTTCCCCAAGTAAAGACTGGTGCACTACGAAAGGATTCCTAGTCTGTGATTGATGAACTTGTTAAATCGGAACACACTGTCAGGTGCACGTTCTGAGAAAGAAACTTGCAGTGAAATTCCTCAAAATCGCCACTCGCTGCCCGGGCGAATTAATCAACAACGGCAATAGCCAGCATAGGTTACCACTGGTAACCCATACGATTGAAAAAAAGAAGGATTTCTTATTTTTCTCGACGCTGCAGTAAACATTGCAGTGATGGATCCGCTTGCAATTGGGCACTGCAATATGCAATATTCTTTGCAACATGTTGGCATGTTGCAATCATGCATTGCTGCAATATAGACAAGTTGACTATGGTTGGGTATTGTGAGTTACTTCGAAGTGCCTTGCAATATGATATTGCAATACGCAGTAGCAACCATGGCGCAATCTGGAATTGGAGTTGCAATATTTTTCCGGCGTATAGACCGTTTTCCCAATCACCGGTTACCAGTCCATGTATCCTACCTGAATCAAGAACGCATTGCCGAGGAGAGTGATTTTGCGGAGGCCCAACCTGCTTGGACAGACAAGTCGTTGACTGTCAGAACTGATTCTACTCACGTACGCATTTTTGAGGATGGTATTTTATGATGCGACAAAGCTTACGTGTTACAGCTCTGTTTGAGCGTTTTTGATCGATGAATACCTTGGTGAACACCTTAGTTGTCATACTGTGGATAAAATGACAATCCGCTCATTCGCTGTATGCAGTTAAGCAGTGGATCCCTGGATGGTAACAACAACCTTGCGCTGGTGTCCAGATCCCCATCCTCCGACATTGCGGTGCTCGCACAAGTAGATGCCTTTAACATATCATCGGAGCAACGAGCACATGTAAGACCAAGACTTGGCTACGCGACGCAAGTTACCGTCTTACCCTGCCACGTGCCAAGGTTGAACTTTCCATTAGTGATCGGGATGTTCACCGAAGCACCGATCAGCGTCGACTTTATATGTCCCGGCATGTCGTCTGTAACAGCATACCCGGACCGTCAGTCATTCCCATCCAAATAAAACGGTAAAAAAAGAAGCCCCAGTCACCGTCGCCTTCGTCCGTGTGACGGAAAAACTCCCTACAAGAAACATTCATCAATGCATCAGAAAAAAAAATGCCGGAGTTTAAATGAAACAGTACACCCTACTTGTTCCATGATTCCGGCACGATACGGTTGAGCGCGCCCTCCATGTCCGTCCTGACGAGCACCAATATTGTGTGAATAATTCCAGCAACGCATTGCCTCGTATCAAATATTGACATATGACTCACCGGACGTCTGGGTCGCAGTTTTCATTGATACTGAGCGACGCAGACGTGTGCTTGATGAACAAATTGGCCATGCCGACCTTCACGCGCGCGAGCTCCGGCAGCTGTAATGGATCAAATGGCAACTATGCTTAAGACCAAATGGGGACGTTTTTGGCTAAAAAGGAGTCGAACCTGCTTCTCGATCTCGCGCGTCACCACTGCACATGAGCCAGAAAGTGAAAACGGAAATGTTAGGGCGTAGAAAACGAGTAAGTTCTGACTAGTAGACGCCTTCTACGCACAATGGAAGCCGCGGCTGGGCGCCGTGAGGCAGATCTCCTTCTGGAACCACGTCGTGCTCATTTTCGCTCAAATTGGGAATGCCCTTGATTGCCGTCGTCCTTGATTGGTTGATAAACCGGCTCTGTATAGCTCCACTATTTGCTGGTCAACTCAAAAAAATTGACCACAGTACTCTCTTTTTTTTCGAGAACAAACCAATTGAAGCTACATAGCGAGGAACAGAAGTACAAGAGTAATATTTGATTTCTTTTTGGTGAGTGAGTAAACATGCATGTTGTGGGAAATGAGCTCTGAGTGGTGCGTCTGCGCCGTTGGAGGCTTCCTCAGACGCTCATACGTTCCGTCTGCTTGCCGTCTGGTGCAAAGTTGTCTTCTCCCTTCAGACTGTTCGTCATGGAAGCCATTGTGTTCATGACACTCTCGGCAAACGAGGGCGACAACGATTCTTCTGCAAGCCCAATTTGGTGCTTTACAGCAGAAAACCCACTGAAGTTGTGGCGCAGAGTGAACCTCACCACTGCTTCCACCGTATCAGCAGCCCTGATCATGCCACTCGTGCTGGGTGCATTGCCTTCACCGCTGTTGTCGTCACCGATGTAGCTTCCTTCCGACTCCGTCTTGACACTGCTCAGGCTCATCTCGGATACGCTGCTGGTTTCTGAGGTGTCGTCCAAGCTGTTCTTCCGGTCGTAGGCACGAGCCTTCTTCTTCAGGCCGATCATAGCGTCGGAAACAGCGTGTATCTTGCCGCGGGCAGCAGTGATCTCGCTCTCAGATGGAGTCTCACTCTTGGTAATCTCGTCGGCCACCTGGTGCAGCTCCGAGGCCATGTCCTTTGTGGCTCGAATATCACTCCTCATATACGATTTTGCAGTGTTGAGGAAGAATAGTCCGTGGCGCTTGTCGTACTCGGCAAGGTTGCTCTTCATAACCTTGAGGCAGGAGGCCGCTTCGTCCGCCGTTTGGATCAGCAACTGCCCCAGTTTGGAAAACTCCGCCTTCGTTGCATCGTTGTAGTTTGTGGACTTGCCCATGATTGCGCTCGTCTGTCGTCTGTTGGGTTTGCTTCGGTCCTGGCGATCAACTTGGGAAATGAGTGCCTGAAGGCGTTGTGGAGCTCAAGAGCCCTGCGCTTCGCTTCGGTAGTCCACTAAACTCTTCCACAAAAATGGTGGCTGAGTTCGAGACAAGCATGGTTTAGCGCATGAACGGTTTCAAATACAAAATGGTTCTCAAGGAGTTGGCAAGCGCACGATGTCTCGCTTCGAGAGGGGGGAAATATAGGATGTATTCGGAGTTACATGCATCTTAGCACCCAGCTAGTCGATCTACTCAAGATTCGGGTGTATAGAGCAACCTGCCTTGCTGTAGAGAGATCTTGGGAGACTTAGCGAAAATAACGCGTGGAGCAACCGGAAATTCATGGTCCGATAACGATAGATACCATTGGAGTTGTAGCTCTCCAACTGATGCTGGCGGGGTTTACTGACGCTCCTGCCCGCCGTGCTTGAACAATATCCGCCGTACCACATGTACCGATTCGAGAACAATGCATGTCGAGCGATCACTACCCCAACGCGATAATCGCATTGGTAAATCGTCACACTGAGACAGCCAAACCGGGATTCTCCCAAATCCTTTTCGGCGTGGGTGCAATCCACGCACGCACGATGGAAACATTTCGTCATTCCAGAAATTCATCTGAAGGCCACACCAATTGCTACCTCATTCCAGTATGGGCAAGTCCGCCACCACCAATGCAGTCGCGGAACAGGAGTTCACCAAGCTGCAGGCGCAGCTGCACCAAAGTGTTCAAAACACTTTAGCCTACTTGGAAGCACTCAAGCACAATCTTGGTGAGTACGACCACAAGCACCACCTGCACCTTTCAAGCTCAGCGACGTCGTTCTTCGACGACGGACTGGACCACGCCAAGGATGCAGTGAAGGAACTCAAGCACGCGGCCGACCATATCCGCAAGGATGCCGGTGTGGCCGAGGTCGATACCGCTCGTAGCGCCATGGAGCAGGCTTTCAACGCACTGGCAGACCTGCACAAGGTGGCCAACGCGTATGATGCGGAGCACCCGATGCCTAACAAGCACAGTGACAAGAAGCCCACAACCTCCGAGACGGTGGAGTGGCTGGTGAGCACGACGCGGGACGCCTCATTCAGCGGCTTCGCACCTCTGCAGCGACAGATCATCGAAGTCCAGGTTGCGATCGGCGTGATCGACAAGCCCTCCATCAAGTCCCGTGCAAAAGAGGCAGCACACCACGTGACCGACAAGATCAAGGGTGGGTTCAAGTCAAGCCCAAAGGCAAAGGGAGAGCAGCAGGCCGAGGCTTCCGCTCACAACGGCTAGAAGGACTTTGATGTACGTGTCGATGTAGTCGCTGATAAATGAACAAACCACTTCAACTTGAAGTCACATCGTCCCTACTATTGCTTATAGTTCATCAGTGTTTCTATCGGACTGTAGTGGTCTCTTGCTCGGATGCTGCCGTTGTTACCGTCGTGGTAGCGGAAGGAGCTGTTGGTGGAATACTCGACACAGCATTGGTGACACCATGGAGGAAGTGCTGAGTGTAGTAGCGCGTGCGCAGTAGAGCCTGGAGATCAGCGGCATCCCGTCGACGCTCGGCGAAGTGCAATGCCAGACCTCCCACGCGAGCACCAAAACGTAGAAGAAGCCGCGCAACCTTGACATCACCCAGTAGCGCTGCCGCATCTAGCGGGCTCGTTCCGTTGTGCTTTGATATGGTTGCGCTCGCGCCACCAAGCAGCAAAGCCTTTACGATAGCACTGTGACCACGGTGAACTGCTGCAAAGAGCGCTGTTGCACCACTGATGGTCTGGAGATCAAGCCCTGCACCGACATCCAGGAGGAATTGAACGAGCCTGAGGTGGCCTTCTTCACTCGCAATATACAGGGCGGTGAGTCCGGATCGGGTCTGGTCGTTCAGACGAGCACCACAGCGCAGCAACGCTCGGGAAACGGCCTTCCGCCCCATCCGCGCTGCAATGTGCAGTGCTGTGGACATATCGTCCATTTTTAAGTGAACGTCGGCGCCCGCATGAACGAGTAGCCGAACAATGTGGTCGTGGCCCTCCTGCGAAGCAATGTACAGGCACGACACGCCACCTTGGGGCCGGCGAAAACTGGGATCAGCACCACGCGCCAATAGCAGTGATGCGATAGCGACGTGCCCCATTTGGCACGCTAGGTAAAGTGGCGATACATTTTCATCCATGAGCACATCGGCGTCCAGCTCTGTAAGCAGCAGCAGGTCTGAAACAACAAACAGATGACCTCCCTCGCAGGCCAAGAACAGCGCTTGAACAAGTTGCTGCTTGTGGATGCGACCTCGAACCTGTCCTTCATCCTCGGCTTGTTTCTCTGCTGCGAGTAGCCTCAATACAGTTGATCGGTGACCATTCTTGGCGGCAGCACACAGCGCAGTTGCACCCCCGGTGACGGCATAGTCCCGTCGGGCATTAGCATCCAGCAGCATGTCCACTAGGATGTCCCAACCGTGCTCGCTTGCCAGATAGAGGGGTGAAGCCAAGCTCAAGGAACGTGTGTTAACATCGCCTCCTGCTCTCAGCAGCAACCGTGTTGCTTCTGTGAGTCCGTTGGCTACTGCAAGGCTCAGCGGCGAGTTTCCATCTGCGTCAGTATTCTCCAAGTCGTACGCGATACCATTTGTCTGGCCTTGTGCTGCAGCCAGAATTACAGGTATCACTCGTGTCCTCCCGCTAGCGCACGCATACAGCAACGGTGACACCAACGCCAAGCCGTCTTCCTCTTCGTCGCCCGAATTTGCATCTCCAACATCACTGTTACCAGTCAGGAGCAACGGGACATCCAGCATCGCACGTGACTCACTCGACACTATTGTGCGTTCGAAAACTCCAGCCTCATTTCCACGTCGACTGCGGCACCACCGGCCGAATTCGTCCAGAAGAGCAGGCAGGAGTGGCAATTCGACCAGCTCGTTGCTCACCAGCATCTGCAGTTCACGCAGCAAAGAGTTCAATGCTGGAGTTTGCTGGAAGAAGGTGCGGTGAGCTGGTGTGTGTAAAGCGCTCAAATACTGGAGTTTCGGGAAATGAGCCTCGATGCGTGAGATGAAGGCACGAGTCACGGATGTGTCGTCCAGGTTGATATTCGTGAGCGATGGGTGCGATCCTGTGAGCTGTTGAGATGGAGAAGTTTGAGCGGCAAACAGCTCTCCAGTGACTCTCTTGCACCGGCGCACAGACACTGAGCGTAGCCGAAGCGACTGGGCATTGAGCACGGCGAGCAAACCAAAATCCGAAATCTCAAGGCAATCGTCAGCAACGATTTCCTCGAGGTGAGCCCAGTAGCACGAAGTCAGCACAAGCAGGTCGCGGTCTGCGAGAGAGCGCTGACCTGACAGATCTAGCCGACGAACGCGGCTGTAACTTTGCAGAACACCGTGGCACGCTCGATCAAGAGTGCGCGTGCACACAGGCGAGCTTCGAGCCGACAAGTCAAGTCGATCCACCACTAAAGTCTGCACACGTCGTCGCCAAGACCGATTGGTCTGTCGGATGAGTTGGTGCTCTCGTACGTTGAGGAACGAAAGCACCAAGCACAGCAAAGCCTCCTCCTGTAACGCGGCCTCCAACTCGCCACATCTCCGTCGAGGAGAGAGCGGTGAAAACACCGCGAACGCGAGATTGCAACAGTTTGGCAGTCCGCTGCCTTGTGCCGGGTGGACTTCGAGACCCGAAGGTGCAGCACTACACAGCACTCGGTGCTTCCGTGGTCGTCCAAAGAAGTTGGCATCGTGGTTGGCGGCCGCGACCGCGGTGCTGGCAACGGGTTCGCTGTCCATGGTCGTGGTGGCCGTCTCGTCGGACCTAACTGCGGACACGTGCTGGAACGAGCGCTTCATGGCGAATGTGAAGCTTGTTGTTCGTGAACTTGGTTACACCGAAAGCCAGCTAGCCAGATGGAGAGGTTGGTGTCGCGCGAGAGAGTGAGGAGTGAGAGCGTTGAGATGGAGGCCTGTCGACTTTGGACTTGGATAGGGTCAGGTCAGTGTTCCTCGACTCCCGTCCAGCTTCTGGGGCTGGGCATACTCGAGTGAACCAAGCCAATCCGCCAGCAATAGACTGCAGAAAACAGAGGAATATTGGTGGATAGATGGTATCAGTATCGTCGGAGTGCCATCTCTCACCGCTTTGAAGCTGGAGGGCGGGAATAAGAGGCATGAGGACAGTGTATCTGCACTATTCATACATTGGTGCAATCCTCCCTATCAGCCTCAGCGTCCTGAACCTCAGAGGTGCGCTGAAAATACTCTCACCGCACTGCAAGTTATTTACTATCGTGCAAAGTCACCTTCAAGAAGACGCCGCCTTGCTGCCTTGGTCGACGGATTTAGACAGCGACTAGTTTTGGTGGCGTGTGCAAGATGGCCATCGATTAGATTGCATCGTTGTCGACCTACGGAATGTTCCAACACATGAGGCGTGAGTGACTGCCCTGAACATTTGCTGCAGGAAGTGCAAAGCATCCATCCATAGTCTAGAGGAATCCAGTGTTTGTAAAAAGAAAACGCGAAATAGTGCTGGTTGATGCTGAACGCACGACTCAGACCTCAACTTCTCATCGCTGTAGCACAGCCCCACTGAATATACCAGAGCGGCGATCAGAGCTTGAGGTCGTAGTGCTGGTCCGTGAAGCTCCGGTACCGAGTGTAGTGCTCGGTGGCGACGTCGGTTCGCCCTCGCCCGAGCATGAGCAGCGCCACCCGCTTGGCCACCTCGGCGTCATCAGGGACGAGCTCAAGCGCGCGCTGGAAATGTGTGAGCGCCTCGGTCGATCGTCCTAGCTGCTCGTACACACGGGCGATGTTGCGGTGCAGACTCGGGTCCTGCGGGGACAACCGTAGCGCAGTCGTGCTGTGACTCAGCGACTCCGTGTACTTGCCTCGTCTGGCCAGCAGTGCCGCCAAATTGCAGTACGCAGTAGGAAACGTGGGCCAGCGCGCGATCGTCTGGCGCAGCAGCGTCTCCGCTTCCTGTATCTGACCCTCTTGAATCCGCGCCAGCGCCAACTCGTTCGAGACCTCGGGGCCTCCTTGCTGCGTAAGCCACGCAATCCGCGCGTGCCGAGCGTGGGTCTCCTGGTCGCCGCCAGCTCTCGCCAGTACTGCCAAGTGGTGGTGCGCAGCTGCATCCATCGGGTTCTCGTCGATCTTCCGCTGGAAGTGCTGCATCGCCTCCAGCCGCTTCATGTTGAACGCCGCAACAAAGGCAACTATCCCACACAAATGGCTACATTCGACATGACTACATCACGATTTCCCTCTAAAAACAGCTACATACTGTACCCCCGTCAACAAAAAGTAGCCATTCTCCAAAGTAGAAAAAAATCTGGCGCAATTTTCAAATTAGAAATGGGGACGAAAGGCGGCGAGTCCAAGAGCGACGGCGAGAGCGACGTGGAGCAGTACGAGCTCACGGAGGACGAGGACGAGCAGGAGGAGGAGAAGCAGCAGCCGGCCCAGCAGGAGCAGCCGCCCCCGGACTTGGCCAAGCGCGTCACGGGGAAGCGCAAGCGCTCGCTGTCGCAGAACGACGAGGAAGAAATC
>JAHWLE010001179.1:0-13398 GCA_024679135.1 Phytophthora foliorum
AGCGGAGAGCGCTCGCTCAGCGCGCTGGCGCTCGGCGCGCGAGGAAGCGCGGCGGAGCCCCCGTTGCCCATCATGTCCACGGGCCGGATCATGCACGAGATACCGATAATGAGGTGGCGGATTCTGCCGAATAGCCGGGAGAATCGGATCGGGATCGGCGTGTGCAGGGGATACGTTGACCGAGGTGGGAGGTAATAGTGAGGAACCAGGTGTGGTGTACGTAATGGCTGAAAATGCGTTGTGAAAGGGGTATGGGAGCTTTGAGGGAAGATTACGGTACGTGTGTACGTGGCCCACTTGCTGCACGCTGTGGAGCCGTTTTGCAACTGCTGATAGCGAGTTCTATCCCGACTGCAATGGCAAGTGCCGAGGCATCTGGTTGCCAGTGCTGGCTTGCCACGGGAACTTATGAGTCAACAAACGGCAACTGGACCGCTAAATGTAGCCATGGTGGATCGCTTAGCATGGCTACATTATCTTATCAGATCGGGATGGGCAGCTTCAGTTTCGCCGCCTGCCACGGCTTCGCTCCTCTTTGGCGTTGCCACCACCTCGAAGTGTGCGCAACAATCGCTCCTGCTCCAGTTTCTCCTGGTTGATCCGCTCCTCGTTGTCCTTCAGTCGATTGCAGAGCTGCTCGCTCTCATGCTGGAACTGCGCTCGGACGCGAACTGTGGCGGGATCCATTTCGTGATACAAACGCGAGTGGTAATCGTCCACTTCTGCACGCAGTCGCTGTTGGACCTGTGTCAGTAAGAGGTCACTACTTGGAGCTTGGTCCTCGGCGCGACGCTGGTTGCTGCCAGAAAGCTCGCCTCGCCTCGAGCACAACAGCACAAACTGCGGCAAAACCTGAGCATGAACAGCAGCTCGCCGAGCCATGTAAACATGCCCTCCCGACGGCGAAGCAGACCACGAATTTTGATCGCCCAGCTCTAGTTGTAAGAATGCCGCTGGCGGTGGAGGAAGAACGGATCCTCGCGGGCTTGCAATACTGTGGAGCGCCTCTAGTGAAGACAACCGCACCTTTTCCGGGTGAAACAGCTCAATAATTTCGTGCATCCGTACTTGACATAGCAGTAAGTTGAAGCTCTCAACTGACGTTGCTGACTGCACATTGTCTGCAGAATCTTCTTCCGGCAACCCGGCAACAGGCTGTGAATCATCGTCTGTCTCGTTGTCACTCAGTGCCTCCAGCTCACCGACTGTACCCTGGTAGAATTGCAGGGCGACCAAAGGATTTGAGAAAAGGAAAACCCAACGATGAATCGAGCTTCCGTTGCCGCTATCGTGTCCTGTCGATGCTGGAGAGACTAGCCCATTTTGAAGAAATGATATGACCTCATCGTCGTTGGCAACCACGTACAAATACAGCTCACTGCCCTGCGCACCCCCAACGCCTCCTTGCTTTCCCATTTGTCTCGAAGTAGTTTCAAAAGCTGAAGTCAGGTCGTCGTGAAAAAAGCGGTAGATCTGCAGGATGTGCACTTCCCCTTCGTTGTGATCCCCATTGCCGTACACAGCCTCTTGTTGTTGGTTTGTTGGTTGCCGAAAACTCTCAGCGATATATCGATAGTCCGGCATGTGCTGCAGCAGTTGTTGAAATGCAATCTTGCTCGGATATGCATTTTGTAGAGCTGCAATCGTCATTGCTTGATTTTGTTCGGCCATAGCCTCTAGCTCCATGATTTCGTAGTCTCGCTCTTCGTCGAGCAGCGCTCTCTCTTCGCGCTCGATCTGCTCTTTGATAGAAGCGCGAAAGTCTTGCTGAAGCTTCGCGACGTTTTCTCGAAGCAACTGAGAGTTTTGTTCTCGTAACTGTAGCTGCCGCCGCTTTTCTTCTTGGATCTGAGTCTGACCAGCCGCAACACTAGTCTCCACATCGTTCAAGGCCTCTATGAGTTCTTGTTGTAGCATCTGTGCATTTGAAGTGCCCCGCTCTTTCCTAGTGGAGATTGCACGTAGCTCCTGCTGATATGCAAGGGTCAGCTCTGCCAGCTGATCATTGAATTCCATCGACTTGTACAATGAAATTAATATGAAACACCAGAAATTAGTTTTAGTTACGAATACACACAAGAAGCATCAGCATGGATGTACCTGGGTGAAGAATCGATCTTCAGCAGTGCTGCGCTCGTCGCCTCCAACAGGAGTTCCGTCCAGTTGGCGCAGCTACATCCGACATACATCACAATAGTCATAATTAGTTTGCAACCATAGTTTGTTCATGCGAGTTGCATGCGCTATAGTACATACCTGCTTGAGGACTGTGATAGCAAAGGAACGATAGTTAGGATGGCTAACAATTGGATTCGAGCCAAAATGTTCATCTGCAAATGCTAGCTGGCGGAGTGCGATCAGCTTGCGAAGATGCTCAAACTCGTCCACATCACGAATCCGGTTGTTGGCCAGGTTCAACCTTTGTAGATTCACGAGCTCGGATATTCCGCCACTGGCTGCTTTTAGGGATTGGATCATGTTGTTCTGGCAAGGATAGTGCACAACAATAGTGAGCAACCGTACTCTGTGCTCCGCTTTGATTGCACAAGGTACCTGAAGCCACAGCTCACGAAGGTCTGAGCAGAAACCAAGATTTTCCACTCTTGTGAGACAGTTGTCATACAGCCACAACGTTTTCAGCTTCCGGCAGCTACTCATCACAACTCGTTAGTCGAATGAACACCCTCATTTTGTAAATCATCGTAAAACAACACCTTTCCAGCCCCTCAATTCGACTAATGCGGTTCTGCTGAAGGTAGAGATGACGCAGCTGATGCAGCGCGGACAAACCACTCATCTGGGTGATGTTTTGGTTGCTCAGACACAAGTGCACGAGCGACGCCCCCACGGGCTCGAGGCTGGAGATCTCCACGAGGCTGCAGTTCACCACTGCAAGTATTTCGTCAGCAATGCGGCAATAACCACTAAACAGCGTCGTCGCGGTTCTTACTTGTGAGTCTGCTCAGGTTCCTGCATTTGCGCAGAGCACCGCCATCGATGAGCTGGAAGGTGCCGAAGATCACTTGGATCTCCTCGAGCTGCTCGTGCTCGGCCTCGCCCGTGGCTTCAGTCTGCAATGGAGCGGTGCAAGGTCAGTGTCTGCATGGCTGCCAGCTGTGGGGTGCCCTGCTAGCCACGTACGACCGACGCGAGGCTGAAAACGCTCGAGCCATCCAGCGCGCCGATTGCCTCCATGATGTCGCTTCAAGATCTGAAGTGGCGGATGCACATTTTTCACGGAAAAAAAGGACTTTTTACCGAAGTGGAGGACGGGAAGGGCGTTTCGAATGCGACGGCGCTGCTGCTTCAGCTGCGGGCCGACACAGCGACGAGGCATTCCGAACGCTTTGATTGTGCCGGCCAGCAGGCTAGGGCTACATGGCGTGTTGTAGCCACACTAGGGCCAGCAGCAGATGGCAGGAAGCACAGCGATCCAAGGATCGGCGAATGTGCTTCTCCTCAATGTCCAACGCAGCGAGCGAAGGTCGACACTATCGTGCACTGAACAAAGGCACCAAGAAGGACATGGTACCGCATTTAGAGGAGACCGTCCATTTTGCGACAAAAATGCACCCGTAAACTTCAATTGACAGAATCAGCGCGGCTTAAAACTGCCGTGACTCATTTCAAGAGTCTATGTATCATCTTCATGCGCAGCAACAGGATTATCATATGCTGCAGGTAGTGTTCAGGCTGAAATCTTCGTCCCACACATGCTGTATGAAAGGATATTGGAGTGCACGCCCCCCATACCGTTATTCCGTAGAAGGCGGACGCTCGGTTTCTGCACAGAAGCTAAGAAAATGTGGTGAACAGAGAAAAGCAGGCTCACTCGCGAAGAGAACCACTCGGCGTGACCTCACCTTGAGAGCCATGGGCAACTCGACGTCCAAGCGCCGCCACTCGACCAGCACGCGCGAGCTCGACAAGTACACGCAGCCAACGGGGTACGTCGTAACTCGTCGCTTTCTTTCTCTGTGCCTCGACTGATCCACGAGGGGGGGGGGGTACTGCTTTGGTCCGCAGACTGTACCCGAGCTGTCCGTGGGAGCTCAAGACGGCGCGCAGACTCATCGTGGAGCGCAAATTGGCGCCGCGCTTCCCCGGCAAAGAGGCCAAGGACGGCGCCTTCACGCTCGAGTGCCCGATCTGCTTCATGGTGCGGACGCGCAGCCTTGTCCCGGCGTCTTGCGTTAAGAGTTACTCACCGTCTTGTGATGCTGCCAGTTCTACCCCGGGAGCCTCAACATGTCGAGCTGCTGCAACAAACCCATTTGCTCCGAGTGCTACCTGCAGATCCGCCCGCCGCAGAAACCCATTTGGTGCGTGACGACGTCGGTGAAAGGCTCGCTTTGCTCCCCATGTTGACGTGCCTTGTGCCCTTTTCCAGCTGCCCATTTTGCAACCAGGAGGCCTTCAGCGTCCGCTACACGGCGCCGTCGCCGACCGAGCTGGCGTCGATCCGCTCCACGAAGGTGCGCGGCGGTTTCCGGTCTTGTTCTGCTTTCCCGATCCTCTTCATGTCAACTCACTGTCGTCTCCTGTTTATGTCACGTTGCAGAACGTGAGGTCTCCGCGTCGGAGCAGCGCCATCGGCATCCCCAAGCGCGCGGAGCCCCAGCCACCGACGTCCAGCTCGCAGAGCGTGCACTATGCCTCGGTGGAGGATCGCCACCGCATCCGCGACTCGCTCCGCTCGCAGCTCAGTATCAGCAACAAACCCGTGACGGACAGCCCGCACCCGAACAGCATGGCCGCGCTCAATGACGCCGCGTCACATATCCTGGCGACGCCAGCGGACGCTGCTCGTCTGGAGGAGCTGATGCTCATGGAGGCCATTCGACGGTCGATGCAGGATCTCCGCGTCGGAAAAGACAACGAGGACAGGCCGGGGTCGCAAGGCAGCCAGCATCCGACTCGCGGGAGCGGCGAGAACGATGAGGACGACGACAGCGACGCGGACTACGCCGACGTAGCGCCTTTGAGCGCGTCCCAGATCACTGTGAGTGCCTCTGGCGCCGTGCACTATTCGTCGTCGAACCCTTTTGACTCCACGCGCAATGTTCGCAACAGCGGCACGCCCCCACCGCGGTCTTCAAACACTCCGAGTTGGAACCCCTTCGACGATTGAAAGCGGGTGCGCCAAGTATGCAAACCCAATGGACGGAGTGCTTGTGCTGACGACAGACGCCAACGGACGGGAGATGATGGCGTCGCTGTCAAATGTGGACGTTGGTGCGTTTGGATGGATGCTGCGTTTTGCATGGCGGCGGAAGGTGTATTCGTGCTTGCTCGCTGGAAGGAGCGGTACGTACGAGAGCGATCAAAGAGAGGAAGAGGGGCGCAGACGAGTACGACAAGCGGAAGGCGCTCGTTGTTAAGTTATTAGGCGCCGCCATGCTCATATATAAGTCGATTTTTAAATCCTTTTCGTTAGTGGAGACCACCTGCGTGGATGCCATCTCCGCCAAGGTGTCCGAGCGCCCAGCCGTGTCTCTGTTGCATTTTCCAGAATCGATTGGTTGAAAACGCTCATGGCTGTGCGCGTCTTCACGGTGGCCATCGAGTCGCGCTACGTCGTGGTGCGCAACGTGCCAGCGCTGGGGGTGATCGAGGACCTGCTGAAGCGGCTCAGTCTGTACGGGAAGGTATGCGAGTACCGACTGCTGGACCACCCGGACGACCGACAGGATGCGCTGCAGTTCGAGGGCGTGGCCGACGACGACAATGAGTTCACGGATACGGTGTGGGTGCAGTATGAGACGGTGAACAACGCGCGCCACGCCAAGGTGCGCGGCGTGCAGAAGCCGTTCTTCGGTAATCGACTACAGATCTCCTACGCGCCGCAATTCGAGTCACTGGAGGACACAGCGGACAAACTGGCACAAAGACGGCAGCTGCTACTGCGGCGCGCTCGGCCAAGTTATCACTCTGCAGCGCCAGTGAGTAGCAAGAAAAGACTGGTGCCACAGAACCCACCGCTGCCTCCACCGCTTCCTCCAGCTGATACACAGGTCGATTTCATCGGACCGCAACTGCCGACGAGACGTCAGCCGAGTACGCCGAGACTTTCAGAGTCTGCAACAAGGCCGCAGGATCCAATGCCGAGCACTGCAACGTCAGAAACAACAAACCCACAGCCAAACACAAAAAGACGCCGTATATGAGGTGGTTGGATGAAGAATCACACGAGCTGCTTGAACTGGCGACGCATGGAGCGGATGAACAGTGCCAAGTCGCCGGTCTCGTTGAGATCTGTCACTAGCTCGTTCAGCGATGGCACGTCTTCGTTGCAGTCATCAACTACATCAATACACCATTAGCCGTCGGTTAGCCTGTCTTGGAAATCAACTGCACGCGTCACTCACCAATATATCGGTCGGTAATGGGGTCGATCGTGATCCGGAAGGAGAACTCCCGACTCGGAAGCTGCGCGTCGATCTGCGTGAACCGTACTGCAATGCGATCCGCTGTGTGATCCATCAACAAAACATCCATGAGCCAGAGCCCTTGGGGATTTATCCATAAAAGTCCGCCAACCCACCTCCAGTGTGCTCGAAGAGCAGTCCGAGGCGCTCGTACGTGGCGAGTCCCTGCTTGAGCTCCTGCAGCTGCTGCTCCTGCGTCGTCCTCTGCTTCTGCGCATCCGCCAGCAGCTGCTTGAGCCTGGCGTCCTCCTGCACCGTCCTCTCGACCAGCTCCTTGACCACCGGCTCGCGCTTGCTCTTCTCAGCCTGCAGCACCTCGATCTCCACTTGGCTGGCGTTCAGCTCGCGCTCCTTCGCGTGCGTGTCTGACAAGTGTAGCCATGTCATATATTTTTGTTCAAGTATGCAATAAACTGAGTATCTACGTTTGCTACACACCTGTGGACAATTTTTGGTGCTCGACCTGCAGCGTCTCGCGCTTGCGCTGCGCGTCGTCCGATTCGTGCGCGTGCTCCTGAGCCTGCAGCTGGTCGGCGCGCTTCTCCTCCACAATGCGCGTCTTCTGCGCCTCCACCCACGCCTCTAGCTCCGCGCGCGTGCTCAGGTTCTGCTGCACCAGCGCCTCCGTCTCGAGCGGCGGCGGCAGCTCCGCAGGACGCCAGGCTTCCTGCATCGCGAACGTTTTTGGTCGGACCTATTTCAATTTTTTGTGTCGCGGTTATTTGATGTTCACTACACACAAATATGAAACTGTCCCGAATCCGGTTGGATATTATCGAGTTATTATCTTACCGGCCTACAAAATATCCCGAAAATTATCATTTTATCCTGATCATCATCGCCATGCATTTCGCTTATTATCGACTGGCTTACACTAACTACAAGGAGGACGCATACAAAACTCAGGCCATGGCGACCGGGCTCTTGGCCGCCACGGGGGTCTTGACCTCGACGTACGACGGCGTGGTGGCCGTGTTGTTGCTTCGGGTGAAGAGCGTCTCGATATCTTCGAGAAGAAGGCCCTTGGTCTCCGGGCAGTAGAAGTAGATGAACACACCGCACAGGAAGGCGAGGCCAGCGAACATGAAGAAGACGCCGTTGATGTTCATGTAGGGGAACAACTTTACCACCTCCGTCATGGCAGCACCACCGATCCAGTTCGCAGCGGTGGCAACGGACACAGCAGACGCGCGCACGTTGAGCGGGAAAATCTCCGAGCAATAGATCCAGGGCAGAGCGCCCCAGGACACGGCGTAGCTGAAGACGAAGAAGGCCGTGCCGAGGCAGATAAACCAGCCACCGACGGTGGGGCAGCCAGAGTCGTCTACGTTGCCATCGCAGATCGCGGTGAAGAGAATAGCAGCGAACAAGTGGCCGATGACCATGCCCACAGCACCGATCATGGCCATGTAGCGGCGCCCGTACTTGTCGAGCCAAATCAAACCGGGAGTCGTACTCAAGCAGTTGACGCCGCTGAGGAGCAGCGACGCGTAGATACCGGCACCGGTGATATCCTTGAAAATAAGCGAGCCGTACGTCATGATGGGGTTGATACCGGTCGCCTGCTGACCGAGCTGCAGCGCCATAGCAATGAACACACGTCTCCGGACGGTGGGCTCCCACAGCCCTGCCATGCCCTTGTTACCGGTCTCCTCCTGAGTAATTTGGTCGCCGATCGCTTCCAGCTCATGGCGCACGTCGTCCGTCTGTCGCAGGCGCATGAGCACTGCCTCAGCTTCCTCTCTACCCTTCTGCTGGTACGTCCAGCGAGGGCTCTCGGGCACGCAAAAGATGCCGCACATGACAATAACCGGGGGAATCATCGACACGGCGTTACTGATACGCCAGCCCTTGCTGTCGTCCATGACGAGGATGTTGATCAAGTTGGCAAGCCACTGGCCGAACGTGACAGGGAGCACCATCAGACCCGAAAGACGAGCGCGAAGCTCCTTCGGGGCCATCTCCGAGCCAAACAGCGGCAGCGAGAACGACGAGTTACCGACGCCGAAGCCCTGCACGATACGCGCCAGGTACATGAGCGTGTGGTCTTGTGCGGGGTTCAGGCATACCCACGTCGTTCCGATGCAGAAGAGAACACCAGCGGAGAAAATGGTCGCGCGGCGGCCGAATTTGTCAGCGATGTAGCCGCCGATCAGGGCGCCCACGAGACAACCGAGGTTGTAGACCATGTTGTACCAGACCGTGAACGTCGTCCACTCGCCGGGAAGATCCGAAGACGACTTGGTGCAGTCGTCGTAGGTGAAATTGTGCCAGCCCACGCAGTAGTCATTCAGGAACGAGTCCATGATCAGCACGCCGGAAGTCACGCCTTGGTCGTAGCCGAAGAAGAAGCCGCCGAGTGATGCAAACGCACAGACGATGATGGCGTATCGGCTGCTGCCGGTCGTGGGGGTGTCGGCATCGTGGAAGCTGTGGACACTCACGCTCGGGTTGGGCATCGTGAGCGTGGGTCTCGAAGATGTTGTCACCCGAGGCTGGAGGAGAGGAGGGGATCTTCTTGTCCCGCGGAGACCGCAAATTCAGGAATGGACGAGCACGAGGAATCAAAGCGTTGAGCTCCATCGTCAGCTTGGGACTCCATCAGAGCCAGGTCCGCGTGGCACATAGTCTCGGCCCCGCTTGCACGCGATCCTGTGGATGGTGCTGCGAGCATGAGCCGGCCCCGTCTTTGAGTAGCCATCTGCGAGCGCAATGCACGCCGACAGGGCCGTACCTGCGATCCCGCATACCTGGCGGCCACGCACAAGTACAACTTCAGAAACAGGTTTGCACATCATGTGCGTTGTAGCGGAATGACTGCGGTCGTGGTCACGAACCCCTGCGTTGTGCACTACCCCGCCGAAAGCGATCTCGTGCACGCGCCGGGCTCGCATGGGTGCGCTGTTGACGAGTTGGCCAAGCTGCCGAGGGTTTCGAACGCAACACCGACGTGCTCTCGCGAGAAACGCGCAGACGACGACCGTGAGCAAGCTTCATGGAGCTTCAAGAGGTGCCGTTGACAAATGGCCTGCTGACTGGATTGCCTTCCGGGGAATACCTTTGTCGTGTTCGCCAGCGGCGCGTTCAGCAAAGAGCGCGACTAACTTTTAGTCTGCCTGGATCATCTTCACGTCAAGTCGATCGGGATGCGCCGTGAGCAGCAACGTCAACGACGGTCATCTTCGGGTTGTGGCGTGCATGGCATGGCTGCTGCGAGCAGCGAGATGCCAATGACCCGGCCGCGCTCACCAGCATGCCGCACGAGCTCCTTCCCGTGCGATTTTGTATTAGGTGGACATGCAAGTTAATGGCCCATTTGCAACAGATCTCGTTTCCTTTGCAGCAAGAGGCGAAGGCTTTTGCCTTGCCATATATTAGTATTCCTAGTCACTGCTACAAACTACTGCACGGCAGCGAGGCCGCCACACACTAATGGACGGGGCGGATTCACTTTGACCACTTTACAAAAGTCAACAATACTGAAGTGTGTGTGCGCGTATCGCCTCGCTTGCCCTAGAGGGTCTGTCATTTTTGGCTTTAAACCATCACGACAGCGCTCTTGGTACTCCCCGCGGGAGTCGTCACCTCCACGAAGGACGGCGAAGTTGTCGTACTGTAACCACGGTCGAATAAACCCTCGACGTCTTCCAGCAGAAGGCCCATGGTCTCCGGGCAGAAGAAGTAGACGAACAATCCACAGCATACAGCAAGACCCGCGAACAGGAAGAAAACACCGTTGATGTTCAGGTACGGGAACAACTTTACCACTTCAGTCATGACAGCGCCGCCCACCCAGTTCGCAGCAGTCGACATGGACACAGCGGAAGCACGCACGTTGAGCGGGAAAATCTCCGAGCAGTAAATCCACGGCAGAGATCCCCACGACACAGAATAACTGAAGACGAAGAACGCCGTGCCGATGCAAATGAACCAGCCGCCAACCGAAGGGCATCCGGCATTGTCGACGTTACCGTCACACACGGCGGTGAACAAGATAGCCGCGAAGAGGTGACCGATGACCATACCGACAGCGCCAATTATGGCCATATAGCGACGCCCGTACTTGTCCAGCCAAATCAATCCTGGCGCAGAACTCAAGCAGTTCACACCACTCAGTAGCAGTGAAGCATAAACACCAGCGCCAGTGATATCCTTGAAAATCATGGATCCGTACGTCATGATGGGGTTGATGCCTGTAGCTTGTTGGCCCAACTGCATGACGATGGCGATGATAACACGCCTCCGGATCGACGGCTCCCAAAGTCCCCGCAACCCCTTGTTGCCAGTCTCCTCTTCAGTGATCTGGACTCCGATACCATCCAATTCGTTGCGCACATTGTCAGTCCGACGCAGACGCTTGAGAACACTCTGGGCCTCTTCGAGGCCCTTGTGCTGGTACGTCCATCGGGGACTCTCGGGCACGCAGAAAATGCCGCACATGACGATAACAGGCGGGATCATCGAGACAGCATTACTGATACGCCAGCCCTCGTCGGTGTTCTCCACGAGAATGTTGATGAGGTTGGCGAGCCACTGACCGAAGGTAACAGGGATGGCCATCAAACCGGACAGGCGACCACGGAGCTCCTTTGGTGCCATCTCCGAGCCGAAGAGTGGAAGCGAGAACGATGAGTTGCCGACACCGAAGCCCTGCACGATACGCGCAAAGTAGATCATCGTGTGGTCTTGAGAGGGGGTAACACACAACCAGCATGTGCCAGCGCAAAAGAGAATGCCAGCGGAGAAGATGGTTGCGCGGCGACCGAACTTATCAGCGACGTAGCCACCGATCAAGGCGCCCACCAAACAACCGAGGTTGTAGACCATGTTGTACCAGACTGTGAACGACGTCCACTGTCCAGGAAGGTCAGACGAAGAGCGAGTGCAGTCTTCGTAGGTGAAGTTGTGCCAGCCCACGCAGTAGTCTTCCAAGAACGAGTCCATGATCAGCACACCCGACGTGACACCTTGGTCATAGCCGAAGAAGAAGCCTCCAAGCGATGCGAACATGCAGACGATGATGGCGTAGGTTTGGCTACCCTCTGTCGGGACATTGTAGTTGCTATTGACGTTCACTCTCAGCTCGGGTGCAGCCATGAGTGGAAGATTCAAGTGGTGGCGGTGAGTCAAGAAGTTGTCAACCGAGACCGGTTCTGGTGGTGTGAAGGTGGCGGTGCTTCTCGTCGAGAGAGCAAATTCAAGAATGAGCAACTCGAGTTCGTGCTTTTGACAACCAACTTCGAGATCGTCCGATTATAGGTGGGATTCACTACGTTCCAGAAGGGAAAAATGCGCGGGTCAGTGACAGGGAGGTCTCCATGATGCAGTCCATCAGGTTTTCCTGTCCTGGAGCGTAAGCTTTGCCTCATTTTGTGACGGGACTACATCTGAGGCGACCGACCCGCCTTGGCCGCTTCAACATTCAGCAGCACAACTTTGCCAGGTTCCTATCGAAGGTGCGCGGCATCAAGCTTGAACACTACACTGGCCTTGCGTTGTGTTCTCTTGGGGCAGTTCTTGTGACAGGGGAGCCTTCTTACCCATTACATCATGTACTGCACAGTGTACATGCACCTTGCGCAAATCTCGGCAGAGCATAATGTGCTCGGTCATGGCGACATGCCAGCAAGGCCTGCCTGAGCACTCTTTCATAAAGAGACTTTCTCCAGGCTCGCGCAATTAGTAAGTAGTTTCTGGGACAACTGTGCTGCGCTAGAGCCTTGGCTGCAGATAACCTACAGGCGCCGATGGACGATTTACCCCAGCGGATCACCGGTCAAGGCTACGGTAGTTGACTGCACCTGTAAACTGGGGAGTCGCACAGGACAGTTTGAATGCATCTTCTCCATTCGCCTTGCCTCAATCCTACCTACCTCAAATTCAGACGAAGTCTATCGCAGCGTCCACGTGTCAGCACCAATGCCCTGGATACAGCAGATCCTGCACCGAGCGCTGAGATCTTCTTGGCTTGCTGCTACGTTTCAAAAAGGATCAAAGCGGCAGTACGGCGTGCTTTCCGAGGCTTAAATGTCGCAGCCCGTAGAGTGACTCCTGCAATCAAGCGAAACCTCGCGGTCCCGTTTAATCCATTCTAGAATTCGCCGTTGGTCTGTCACGAGATGCAGCTTTGTTTGGCTCTTGCAGCGCTGTTCAAGCGGAAGATAACTCAGCGCAGTTAGCACTGTTATATATGATAGTTGCCTCTCATGTTGAAGCTTGACTGGACACCATTTACCTTGCATTTGTAAGGAAACGGTCCTTGATAAACGGATACCCTGTAAAATCAGATGGGGTGTCCCACCGATAAACATGCCGAAACCTTGGTCGATTTATGACAGCGAATTGATCGTTTGAGCAACGGTGATCGACCACCAATGCGCCAAACTTGGGGGAACCTCCACGACGAGGAGAGCAAGCACGACAGCCATTGTGGGATGTGCTGATCGCGACGCAGCTGCATTGACCAGAGGTCAATGACCAGCAAATCCCTCTGACAACAAAAACGCACGGTAATAGAATAGATGACGGTCCGTTCGGTCTGGATAAGCATCGCAGATGGCCAGGCGCGCGCTTGCCATCATCCACCGAGCGTGGCATTCGCGAGTCGATGGGGGCTCGGAGGGCCGGACTTCGTCATCGGAGGCTTTCATTTCGCTGCGCGTTTGGATATCAGTTTTAGGAGTGCACGTGCAGGATCTCGAGTTTTGTAGACAACGGGGGCAGGAATCCTGGCGCAGGATGAATAAGAAGTTTGGTAAAAGAAATGTATTCGTGAACCGAGTTCGTTCGTCTAGTCCTTCAACCGAATCTTCAACGGCAGTAACACCGTAACACTAGCCATGTCCATCATAGCCAATCAATTCTGTTCGACGTCGTCCGATCCAGCACTGCTACCCGTCAACGAACTGACAGCAGGTGTCGGCGTCGGCGTAGTGGCCTTCGGAGTCGAGCTGGTAGTCGTCGGCTTGGG
>JAHWLE010001180.1:0-13396 GCA_024679135.1 Phytophthora foliorum
TCCTTGAGCGTGTTCTTGTACGAGATGAGGTCTCCCTTGGCGGTGCGCTTGAGGATGGTCTCGTTCATCTTCTGCCACTTGCTGGTGCGCTCTTCATCCAGAAGGGGAACATTGACCTGCGCTCCGTAGAGCGAGAGTTCGAGTGCGACCTCGAAAGCGACTTCGTCGTCTCCGATGACGACTGCGTTTTGCACCTTGTAGAAGGGCAGCAGTGGTCGACGATCTGCGTTGTCATGCACCGTAAATCTGCTTGCTCTGCTCGCTCTTACTGACAGGCGACTTTGGCGTATCTGTGGATCATCGCTGCCATCACCACCACCGCCACCCTCATTATCGAGGCTCTTGACGTCGATGTCAGTTTTCTCATCGTTCCCTTCACCTGCACGATCTTGCAGGGTTTCGCCTGCGCGGCTCAAACCCATGGCACACAGTACAGGACCCACGATCTGGTTCACAACAACAGCGGCCACGATGGTTGCTGCAAAATCTGCTGCCCATGTGTCGTCACTCATTGCCTTCACCTCGTTGGCCAAACCCAAAGCCACACCAGCCTGCGGCGTCATTGTCAGCCACAGGTTGTTGTACTGCCGCGGTGGGAGCTTCAGCAAGAATCGTCCACCGACGTAGCAAGCGATGAAGATCGCCACGTAGCGTAGCAGCACGTACACTGTCATAAGCGGGATAGCGTGCACCACCTGGTCAAGCTTCAATGCTGCGCCTGTCATGACGAAGAACGGCAGGAACATGTAGGGGGCTGCAGTGTCGAGGATAACGTGCATGTCGTGGCGGATCCCTGTGTGGTGTCCGGCAATGCATGCAGCAATCATGAGCACCAGTAGCGGCTCGAACTTAACCTCCCACGACAGACCAAATGCCGCATCGGTGGCCTTGGCAATGGTTGTTGTCGAGATGTAGAACACGTATCCCATCGTCAGCCAAATGAAGCCTTTCAGACAGAGCGATACTTGAGGCGTCAGGAACGAGGATGACTTGGTAGTCTGCCCGTGTCTATCGTCTTCAGCGTAAGCATTGTGTGGGTGGGGTGTGTTGTCCAAGTCCACGGATGTAGCTTTCTGGGCCGTCTTCTGGTTGTAGTATGCAGAAGTACTCGATCGCTCATCTGCATGAGTATCGTCACGGCAATTAGCATGTTCATGGTTCTCACCTCCAGGAATTTGGAAAATCAGGAACGTCAGGCCAGCGAGCATTATGCCAACCACCACGTTTGACATCACAATGCTGAGTGTGAACATGAGATTACCCACAGATACGTCCAACTCGGCGCAGTAGATTGAAGACACAATACGTGAAATGGAAAAGGACACCAGTACCACAAACTCCGCCGTCATTGTCGCGCCCAGCATCAGGCTCGTGAACGGACCAACGCTATTGAGCTCAATCTTGATAGCCATCACGGTCGCCGGCGAGCCCAGCACGGAGATGGAGCCGAACATGAGTGCAATACCCAACTGGCAACTCAGTGCTAGTTCGTCGTAAAAGAAAGCGCTCTCCACCATCAAGTGCACGGATGTCAAGAGCACCATAGCCGTCACGTACAATGTACTAAGCAGGATGAAGATAGCCTTCAGCTGCGGACGAAGTTCCGGCAGGTAAATTTCTTGGCCAGCCTGAAACGAGATGAACGACAGCGCCAACGCGCTCACATAGCTCGACAGCATGTTCACAAGGTCTTCTGTAAGCAGGTTCGCGACGAACGGTCCGGCGATGATGCCGATGACCAGGTATCCGGTGATGAGCGGGAGCTTGAAAAACTTGGGGAAGAAGAGTCCGAGCGGGTGGGCGGCGACCAACACGATGACGAAGGCGAGTCCATATCGCAGTGTCTCGATGGTGTTGCTCCATGAATTGAACGGCACGGTTTTGTCCGAGTCTTCGGCACCGCTTAATCGACGATTGATGCTGTCGCGACTTTTATCTTCCCGCATTGTTGCTTGACCTGAGGCACTTTGCATCGCAACAACCACTAAAAGCGCTAGTAAATGCCCCGCATAGGCATGAGTGCGGTGCTGTGGCATCGGACTTCTTCGTCTGCTTTAACCCAAGCAGTAGAATGTCGGCGGCAAATGGCGGAATGAACTTGAACTATCCGGATAATACGAATCGATCTCTTGGGTTTGAATTGAAGTGTCTGCGATGCCTCGATTTTCTGATCATCTATCTACATCCCTCAACTCGACGATGCGTGGGCGTCTTGTTTCCTCCAGCTTCTTGTGTGTTCGGCAGAGCATTACAGCTAGCCCACCGAAGCACGAGCCGTAACTCGTGCTTCGTATGGTGTCCAAATGAAGAAGAAGAACCTCCTCATCTGGCCGTGCTGCCTTCGCTCCTGCAGACACCTTCGCAGTGACAGACTCTCCTGCGTCCAGTGTTTCGGTGAGGCTGCACTTCGGAATGCAAGGGCAGACAAGGGGCTATCCAGAAACCACTTCAACGATTGTTTTTCTTTTACATAAACTTACCCGTAGGGACAAACCACTTCAACGATGTCCTTGGTCTACAAACCGACTACGGTAGCTTTTTAATCTTTTACGCTGAAGTTGTTGAAAGTTGACTTGGCTGTCTGCTAAGTCAAGTCCGAGCGAGTTCGGTCAATCGGACGCTTAGCGGCGGCACTTCTGCCTCCTCCTCTTCGCATACTCACGCGGCTGGCTCCCAACTGAAGTGGCGATCGCTGAAGGCTCAGCCTTGAGTTTCCACGTGACGAGTAGGGTCCGTACTGCGCATCCATAACGATCTCTTCAGTATCCTCCTGCTCGTCGTGCATGACGAAGAAATCCGACGCATTGGCTCTGCTTGCAAACGGGTCGAATCCAGCAGCAGCCGAAGTACCAAACATGGATACACGTGAAGGTGGAGGAGGCATCGGCAACTTCTGTGATTGCAGTGCCTCTGCGACGCGGTCGTAGTCAACCGAGTGGTGGTTCACCACGTTGCGACCCAAAGCCATACGACGGCCCTCTAGACGCATATCCCCTACTTCACCACCATCATGGCGCAAGAAGTACGACGCAGTACTAAAGTCGCTCGTCGTGCTGATCTCATTCGACAACGCCTCCGCCAATTTCTGCTCCAACAACGCCATTCGGGTCGCGATGTTCGCCAGCGCGATCGACGGCTGGATCACCAACACGCCCTGCGCCTTCATCTCCTTGCTGAACTTGCAGTCCGGCACGAGCGCGATCATGCGCGGGTGCGACTCGCCCAACAGCGACTTCAACAGATGCACGTTCTCGCGCGTGCGGTTCGAGTCGCCCGTGAAGATGAGCACGTCGGCTGATGACATGGCCTGCGCGTTGTCGCGGTCCTTGAGCGTGTTCTTGTACGAGATGAGGTCTCCCTTGGCGGTGCGCTTGAGGATGGTCTCGTTCATCTTCTGCCACTTGCTGGTGCGCTCTTTGTCCAGAAGGGGCACATTGACCTGAGCTCCGTAGAGCGAGAGTTCGAGTGCGACCTCGAAAGCGACTTCGTCGTCTCCGATGACGACTGCGTTTTGCACCTTGTAGAAGGGCAACAGCGATCGAGGGTCTCCATTGCCCATTGTCACGTTCGCGCTCGACATTCGTCCACGGGTAACCTCAAATAGGCTAACACTGCTCATACCGCCACCGTGAATGCTGCTAACACCACCTCCATGAATACTCTTGTCGATGCTGTCCATGTCTCCCTTCGGCATGTCGGCCCCCGCCATTCGGTCTTGCAGGGTTTCGCCCGCATGGCTCAGGCCCATGGCACACAGTACAGGACCCACGATCTGGTTCACCACCACAGCAGCCACGATCGTCGCCGAAAACTCCGCCGCCCAGGACTCGTCGCTCAACGCCTTCACCTCGTTGGCCAAACCCAAAGCCACACCAGCCTGCGGCGTCATTGTCAGCCACAGGTTGTTGTACTGCTGCGGCGAGAGCTTCAGCAAGAACCGTCCGCCGAAGTAGCAAGCGATGAAGATGGCCACATACCGCATCACTACATACAGACTCATGAGTGGAATGGCGGCCACCACCTGATCCAGCTTCAACGCTGCACCAGTCATGACGAAGAACGGCAGGAACATGTACGGCGCGACCGTGTCGAGGATGACGTGCATGTCGTGGCGGATGGCCGAGTAGTGTCCAGCGATGCACGAGGCGATCATGAGCACTAGCAGGGGCTCGAACTTAATCTCCCACGATAGACCGAAAGCTGCCGCGGTGGCCTCGGCAAGAAGGGTAGTAGAAATGTAGAATACATATCCCATTGACAGCCAAATGAAGCCCTTGAGCGATAATGCTGCCTTTGGCGACAAAGGCCCAGAGGGGGGGGCGTGCTGAAGCTCGTCCATCGTGCATTCGTCGGCTCCGTTGTGCGGGTGTGGCTCCATGTCGGGGTTCATCGACTCCACCTTTTGATCGGTTCTCTGGTCGTAGTACGTCGAACCGGGTCTTGCCTCGCCATGGTGGTCTCCGTGATGCGGCTCACCTCCCGGGATCTTAAAGATCAGAATAATCAAAACAGCCAAGATAATACCAACTAACACGTTGGACAACACGATGCTCATCGTGTACACCAGGTTCAGCATGGACACGTCTAGCTTGGCGCAGTAGATTGAGCACACAATACGCGAAATCGAGAAGGAGACCAGCACGATAAACTCCGCCGTCATCGTCGCGCCCAGCATGAGGCTCGTGAACGGACCCACACTGTTGAGCTCAATCTTGATAGCCATTACGGTCGCTGGCGAGCCCAGCACGGAGATGGAGCCGAACATGAGTGCAATGCCCAACTGGCATGCGAACCCCATGTCGCTGTAGAAGAAGGATTCCTCCATGACCAGAATCGCACATGTCATGATGATCATGGCTGTCACGTACAGCGCAGTGAGCAAAATGAAGATTGACTTCAGCTGCGGACGAAGCTCCGGCAGATAAATTTCTTGGCCAGCCTGAAACGAGATGAACGACAGCGCCAACGCGCTCACATAGCTCGACAGCATGTCCACGAGACCTTCCGAGAGCAGGTTCGCGACGAACGGTCCGGCGATGATGCCGATAACCAGGTATCCGGTGATGAGCGGGAGCTTGAAAAACTTGGGGAAGAAGAGTCCGAGTGGGTGGGCGGCAACCAGCACAACAACAAAAGCGAGTACATACTGCAGCGTGTCGATGGCGTTACTCCATGAGTTGAACGGCACTGTTTTGTTCTTGTCGCCTGAAGCTCCGCTCAGACGGCGGGTGTAGTCATCAACATCGTTGTTTTCTTCCCGCAGTGCGGGGTGACCCGAAGCTACATGCAAGGAGGTGGCTAAAAGCATGAGCATAAGCACCGTCGACTGCGGTGCCGCGGGCAGCCGCCTAGTGCAGGCACGGGTAGCCTGGCGAGGCATCTCCTTGAAGTTAATCGATTTGAGCTCTGCTGGTTGGTTGAGCTGACGACGGTCAATCCTAGAATGAACAGGTTGTTTGTTGGCCGAGTCGATGGCAGCGCACGTGCCTGGTCAAGCGATTGGAGATGGACTGCATCCCGACTCGGGAGCCAGACTATGTCGTCCCGCTATCCTCGGGTCCCGAGGATCCCGAGGATAGCGGGCCGACATAGTCTGGCTCCACAGGTGCAATCAGGCAGACAGGACCACAAGTGCACTGTCGATGCAGGTCACCTGCTGCGATACAGAAAACATTGATGGTGCAGGCAAGTTTAATCATGGGGCAACTCGCTTAATCCCTGCAGATGTTCGGTTTGCTGGCCTGGTGTACCTAAGGGGCAGCCCCATGGAAACGGCGAGCATTTGGCCATTGTACAAACCACGCATCACGCGCGGCTGCGTAAAACTTGAAAGTCTCACATCTTAGCTTTCTTTACATGCATATATAAGAATAATCGTGAAACTCGGGAGACTTCCATCCTTACTTCAAGGTATTCTAGGCTCATGTAAAATAATACAGTAGTACAGTAGCAATGTGCAGAAGAGTGGGTCGCCCAGAGATTTGGAGGAACCAATATTGTGCGGCGACGGCAATGTAGAATGGTACTATTTTAAATGATTTTTAAAATCATTTAAAAAAACGTTTTGATTTAAAATCATTTAAAAATGGTATTTTTTAAAGATCCAATTTGCCCTGGTATTTAATCAGATAAATTCTCAGAAATTATCAGCCTTGTCAAATCTGAGCCTCGCATCGACTTGTGTGCCACAAACACAGTCGTCGGATCTGCGTTGATGATGCAGTCGTACTTCTTGATCTCAACGCCTTCTGACTGTGTTTTATTGTGCAATGTACAGACGAGCGTCTACTCTACGTCGTGCCGGGGCGCGGAACAGCAGCAAAAGCTGCTAAGGCTTGCTGGGTGCTGCTTCATCAGGTAGGGGACCCCTGCCCAATTTGTTCTCGTTGGAGCCCGTTCCAACGCCCATATCTCTTGCTATAATGACATTCTGACTGTGTTTAATGATGTATTATGCAGGTGAGCGACTACTCTACGTCGTGCCGGGGTGCGGAACAGCAGCAAAAGCTGCTAGGCTTGCTAGGTTTTGACACACCAGGCGGGTAAATTGGAATTTATTAACTATGTGATACACCAGGTGGGGGCGCGGAATGGCGTCGCAATTTGCAATCTGAGTTCTCATATTTTTAGCCGCCGCAGACACAGATGCCTGGCAATGGTTGCACTTCACTCGCTTGGTAGCAAAGTTAGGATCCGCATACTCTCCCCCGAAGTGCTCCCAGTGTCCACCTCGCTTGCGCCTGCCATCGACCTGCTTGATCTTGACTGCAAAAGGAGAAATGAGAGCTGGTAAGCTAAACAAAGAGAAATGGAGAGGTTACCCCGACATCGCCTTCTGAAAAAAAAAACGAAACGAATGCGTGCGGGCTCAACGGAATAGCAAACCGCCGAGTCAAAACAAAAAAATCAAATAAAAAATAATAAAAGACGTTTAGGACATCTGATATTATTTTTTATGTCGAATTTGAATAAAATACCTTTCCATACGGCAATGACGCTGAGGGCTCTCCAAATCCCAGGCTGCGCAAGCCAGCACTTCGTCCTTTCGCTAGAATTCCGTTGCAGTCGACACATGCCGCATATCATATGCGGCATATGGACAGGGTACTGTATCGGTAAGCAAGTCTTGTCATGCTTAGCAAGAGTACGGTACCGGGTACCTCTGTGCCGCTGTGGCAGTTGGTTTTGCGAACCTCAGAGATACAGAGGCTGTACCCGATCATTTCCTGCCTTGGCCGATCGGAGGATAGCAGACAGACTCGACGCACAAGGCGTGTGACACAGCAATTCAATCTTCACCCCACGGCCGAGGGGTGCTCAGTGCAAGCTGCAGAGTCAAGTGACATCTACGAATGCTAACCTGCTGTGAGTTTTCATGCGGTAGTATCACTTGAGAAGTGCTAGCAACCGCAACACTCGCGTTTCGCAAGTTTCGCGTACGGTAGTTGCACCTTGAAATCGCAAGCTTTCGACCGCAGCAACTCGCCATCTCGAGGGCTCGTGTCGGAGCCATTGCAGCAGTTGTAGAATTGAAAAGCTGCTGTACCCATCCAAAGCCATCAAACCAAGGCGGCCACGTGATCCGCAATTATCCAACCGAAAAGTCTCGTAATCGGTAGCAGCAGTTTTCCCGGTCTGTATCACTAGCCTCCCATCTCTGCCTTTTTGCTCCACCATTCGTCGTTTTCGTCGCAAAGGCACCACCATGAGGAGCGCCGCGACCGCGGAGGAAGTGGCGATGCTGCAGCGCCCGTTCGTGCGCGGCGAGACCGACATCTTCGCGTACCTGACGGCGCTCATGAAGCAGCGCACGTTCATCTTCGACGGCGGCATGGGCACCATGATCCAGACGCACAAGTTCACCGAGGAGGACTTCCGCGGCGAGCGTTTCGCTGACTCCCCGTGCCTCGTCAAGGGCAACAACGACCTGCTGTCCATCACGCAGCCGCAGGTCATCAAGGATATCCACAAGCAGTACATGCAGGTCGGCCGGGCGCAGCTCATCGGCACCAACACCTTCTCGGGCACCACCATCGCCCAGGCCGACTACCAGATGGAGCACCTGGTCTACGAGCTCAACTTTGAGTCGGCCAAGCTGGCCCGGGAGGCGGCCGACGAGGTCACGCAGCTGGACCCTCTACGTCCACGCTTCGTGGCCGGGTCCATTGGCCCCACGAACAGAACGCTGTCCATTTCGCCCAATGTGGAGGACCCGGGCTTCCGAAACGTGACGTTCGACGAACTCGTGGACGCCTACTACACGCAGGTGGAAGGGCTGGTGGACGGGGGCAGCGACGTGCTGCTGGTGGAGACGATCTTCGACACGCTGAACGCCAAGGCGGCCGTGTTCGCCATCAACAAGTACCAGGAGGCCACGGGACGCAAGCTGCCGCTCTTCATCTCCGGTACCATTGTGGACATGAGTGGACGCACGCTGTCGGGACAGACGACGGAAGCGTTTTACGTCAGTCTGCGCCACTCGAAGCCCTTCTGCATCGGATTGAACTGCGCGCTAGGCGCCAACCAGATGAAACCTTTCTTGCAGCGCTTGTCGAACGTCGCAGAGTGTTTCGTGTCAGTGTACGCGAACGCCGGCTTGCCGAACGCCATGGGGGGCTACGATGACACCCCAGCCATGATGGCTGAGTACTGTGAGGAGTTCTCCAAGGACCGCCTGATCAACATGATGGGCGGGTGCTGCGGCACGACGCCTCAGCACATTGAGGCAATCGCCATCATGGCCGCGAAGTACGAACCGCGTCCGCTGCCTGAGCTCAAGGAGCCGTTCATGTGGCTCTCGGGTCTCGAGGACATGGTCGTGACCAAGGAGCGTTTCAGCTTCTTGAACGTAGGTGAACGATGCAACATTTCCGGTTCGCTGCGCTTCAAGCGTCTGGTCATGAAGGGTGACTATGGTACAGCTATGGACGTGGCGCGCCAGCAGGTTGAAGATGGCGCTATGGTTATTGATGTGAACGTGGACGATGGTATGTTGGACGGTGTGGCGGCCATGGAGCGATTCTTGAAGATTGCTGTGACAGAGCCTGATGTTTCCAAGGTCCCTTTCATGGTTGATTCGTCCAAGTTCCACATCGTGGAGGCTGGACTCAAGTGCGTGCAGGGCAAGTGCATCGTGAACAGTATCTCACTCAAGGTCGGTAAGGAGCTTTTCATGGAGCATGCCCGTATCGTGAAGAGCCACGGTGCCGCTGTAGTGGTCATGGCTTTCGACGAGGAGGGTCAGGCTGCAACAGAAGCCGAGAAGGTGCGCATCTGTAAGCGGTCGTACGACATTTTAGTGAACGAGGTGGGTTTCCCACCGGAGGATATCATTTTCGATCCGAATATTTTGACTGTCGCCACGGGCATGGAGGAGCACAACAACTACGGTGTGGACTTCATCAACGCTTGTCGAATCATCAAGGAGCAGAACCCGTACTGTAAGATCAGTGGTGGCGTATCCAACTTGTCGTTCGGTTTCCGAGGTGTGAACGTTATCCGAGAAGCAATCCACAGTGTGTTCCTGTACCACGCTGTTAAAGCTGGTATGGACATGGGTATTGTGAATGCCGCCATGCTTGAAGTGTACGATGACATCCCTAAGGACCTTCTCAAGTTGGTCGAGGATGTGGTCCTTAACCGTCACCCGGATGCCACCGAGGCACTCCTGGATCATTCTCTGATCGAGAAGGAGAAGGCTGATGCTGCGAAAAAGGGCGGTGCCGTTGCTAGCGCTGGCAACAAGCAGGAATGGCGCTCCAAGCCAATTGGCGAGAGACTTACGCACGCCCTGGTAAAGGGTATCTCCGAGTTCATTGACCAGGATGTGGAGGAAATGCGCAAGGTTGCTGAGAAGCCTCTCGATGTGATTGAGGGCCCGCTAATGGATGGTATGAACGTTGTGGGCAAGCTTTTCGGATCAGGCAAAATGTTCTTGCCGCAGGTCATTAAGTCCGCTCGTGTGATGAAGAAGGCCGTGGCTTACTTGCTCCCGTTTATGGAGGAGGAAAAGAACCAACGGCGCTTGGCGAATACGGCAAACGGTATTGCGAACGAAGAAGAGGATGAGGACTCGCAGTACGCTGGCAAGGTGCTCATTGCCACCGTGAAGGGAGATGTCCACGATATCGGTAAGAACATTGTCGGTGTGGTGCTTGGCTGCAACAATTACAAGATCATCGATCTGGGTGTCATGGTCCCCTGCGAAGATATCCTGGCTGCGGCCAAGAAATACAATGTAGATGTGATCGGTCTGTCGGGCTTGATCACTCCCTCTCTGGATGAGATGGTGTACGTTGCCCGCGAGATGAGCAAGGCGGGCCTGAAGGTCCCTCTAATCGTTGGCGGTGCCACCACCTCGAAGATGCACGCTGCCGTCAAGATTGCCCCACACTACTCGACCCCCGAGCACCCTGTCATGCACGTGCTGGATGCCTCTCGTAGTGTGGTTGTGGTCGGCAACTTGCTTCGTCAGGACGAGGAGCGCGACGAATTTGTCGAAGAAGTCATGGAGGAGTACGAGGAAATGCGCGAGGACTACTACGCCTCTCTGGATGATATCAAGCTAATCGGTTTCGAGAATGCGAAGACCAAGAGCTACCAGATCGACTACACGGCCAAGCCTCCGTTCCAGAAGATCAACCGCGTGGGCCTGCACGTGATTGAGGACCTGCCTCTCGAAGATCTAGTGCCGTTCATCGACTGGAACCCGTTCTTCCAGACGTGGGAGCTGCGTGGCCGTTATCCGAACCGTGGCTACCCGAAGATTTTCGATGACGAGACAGTTGGTGCTGAAGCTCGCAAGGTGTTCGACGAGGCACAGAAGCTGCTGCAAGAGATCATGGACAAGAAGCTGCTTCGTGTGCGAGGTGTCTCGGGAATTTTCCCCGCGTACCGCGAGGGCGACGACGTTATTGTGTGCGACCCGAAGAAGCCGGAGCAGGAGATCTCGAAGTTCTGCATGCTGCGTCAACAAGCGGAGAAGGAAACCAGCGACCCGTACATGTCGTTGGCCGACTTCATCGCGCCCAAGGGTGCCAGCGGTCAGGACTACATCGGTGGTTTCGCTGTCGGCGTCTTCGGCGTGGAGGATATGGCAGCCAAGTTCGAGGCTGACCACGACGACTTCAACAAGATTATGTCCCAGGCGATCGGCGATCGTCTTGCTGAGGCTTTCGCCGAGTACATTCACCGCGAGATGCGTGTGAAAGATTGGGGCTACGCTGCCGACGAGGTCCTGAACAAGGAGGACTTGCTGAAGGTGAAGTACGACGGCATTCGTCCGGCCCCCGGTTATCCGTCGCAGCCTGACCACACGGAGAAGCGAGCGCTATGGGACCTGCTCAAGGCGGACGAGCTGATCGAGCTGAACCTGACGGACAGTTACATGATGCTGCCCGGCTCGGCCGTCAGCGCGCTGTGCTTTGCGCACCCGGACTCGCAGTACTTTGCCGTGGGCAAGATCGGTAAGGACCAAGTCGTGGAGTACGCCGAGCGCAAGGGCCAGACGATCGAGGAGACGGAGCGATGGCTGGCGCCGATCCTCGGCTACGACCGCTCGGCCTAGACTCGCTCTGGGCCAGACTTGCAGCTCTCCAACAGAGAGACTGTGTATCCATGCATTGATCCTGTGCAGCCAGCGTCGGCAGGACGTCACGACGATAGAAATGCCGATGGAGAGGCGGCCACCCTGCAACTAGGTCTGCCTCCTCCGTTGCCATTCCTGCGTGCATCTCGCACGGAACTATTCGCTCAGCTGAGCTTCTTGAGCGAATGGTCAAGTCCCGACGACCAGCCATACGTAACGCTGTGAACAAGCTGCACCTCATCATTGTCCACGTACTTGCCTTTCATTGCGTTTCCTGTACCAGACCCAACTCCTTGTATCCTTCGCAAGTCTCCAAGTGAAAAGTCACACGAAGTTCATCGCTCCGTCTCCTCGATCGTCTGGCCCTTGCGCTCGGCGTACTCCACGACTTGGTCCTTACCGATCTTGCCCACGGCAAAGTACTGCGAGTCCGGGTGCGCAAAGCACAGCGCGCTGACGGCCGAGCCGGGCAGCATCATGTAACTGTCCGTCAGGTTCAGCTCGATCAGCTCGTCCGCCTTGAGCAGGTCCCATAGCGCTCTTCCCGCATACAAAAAGCCCTTCAAGATTAGTTCTCTGACATTTATTTCAGTTCTCTGACATTTATTTCAGAGTATATCAGTGATCAGATTCTCCGCTCAAAAAGCATGTTTGTCAAAAATCGGAAAAATCAGCTTCAGCACTAGCTCACCAGCTCATCTCCAAATCTAATAAACCCTCAAGAGCTGAAAAAAAATCGTTAATTTTTGCTTTTCGTCGGAATCCTCTCATAAAGCAACTTCAACTTGCTAACTTTAGAGATATCGACAGTAACTTGAGCCATAATCACACCAATCGCTAATATAAACTGAAAACTAGTCTAAATGCTGCGTGTTGCTTGTGGCGTGCTCGCTCAACATTCACGCGACAATTGAGAAAATAACTTTAAAATTATGACAATAGCTTTTCAATTATGACAATAGGATCCGGGTTCGGACAAATGCATCAGGAGCTCCAGCATCAGTAATTGCTACGACGACCGCGATCATATCCATTTCGCTACTTCGTAGCGCCAAGTTCGTCTTCGAGGGTTTATGCGCAGCCTCGGCCAGTAGTATCTGGACATGCTGAACACGACTTCGGCTCGGACTCTGTGGAGCACACCAACATCGTGGCGGCTGGCACCGTCATCGCCACCGACTGCGAAAAATCAAAGCCAACAAGGAGCCCGCTACAAGTGTCTACATTATGCTTGTCAATATCCAATCGCTTTGTCGGGATTCCGAAAATCATCTCGCTCTTCGTTCGATGTGGCATATTCACCAAATATTCCTGTCCATTTCACTATCCAATGCCCACTAGTATCTGTATTTTCGCTCACATCAGAGAAGTGCCAAGGACTCAAGGTTCAAAAGGTAATTATTGAACCATTACATCAGAGACCCCGCAGCGATCTTCTTTCTACGTAGCAGTCACGCGCGTTACAACTCTGGAGCACCTGAAAAGCTGACGGTGAAGTATCTGAGTTATTTCACTCCTAACAAAGCTGGTCTTCAAGAAACACGCCGACTCGAAGCTCTCGAACGAGAATGTGATGAACGTTACCAGCATGATTAACGCATATACAACACCATTTTCCATACAACACCATTTTCTTTTATTTTTTTTTAATTTCAGAGCTCACCCGGGCGCCCGCGCACGGCCTTGTTCGTTCGTGTGGTAAACCTGCCTTGGTTTTGTACATTCTATGGCCAACTTGAACCAAACGCTTCAGTTCGCAATCTCCAACAACAAAAAGAGCTCTTCGAATCGCATCATGTGGCGCTCCTC
>JAHWLE010001181.1:0-13392 GCA_024679135.1 Phytophthora foliorum
CCGTTTTAAGGAGAGGAAAGCGTACGATAATGCAGTCGCGCAGCTCCTCGATATGAAACGTTGGGCGGCCATCTACATGTACATACGCCTCCACAAACTTCATCACTGCTGCTGGCCATCTTGTACGTTTCTCCTTGCGCTCTTGCTTGTCTTTGACGATACCATCGCTCACGAAGTGAGCGTATCAGCGTCTGATAGACCGTAGTTTAGGGTCGCGTAGCTCCTCCGACACTTGCACCGGGATTTTGTACACGTGAAGTAGTGCGACAGCTCACCATCGAAAGTCATCCGTGTACGCCATGGAGACCACCGAAGTGTAAGAACTCACAACAGGAGCAACATCGGATATAACGTGAGGACCAGTCGTTTTTGCCGATTTAAAACGGCAATTCTGACCTGTTTGGACAACTCGACCGAGGCTGAGCCAGTTAAATCCTACTTGCACTGGGGACCTATGCATTTATCTCGGAGCTGCAAAATATATCCGACCCGCTATATCAGACCTTTGACCATAGGATGTGCCAAACCTTTTGCAAGCCACAATAACTACAAGCTGCATTGTAATAGATGTGATGTTGGAGAACGACTGGATGGCGTTGTGGGGCATGATGAAGCGCAGTCACTGCGTGAAGAATTTAATAAGGTGTCGAAGATTCGCCAGCATGTATTGGAGGTCGTGAGGCCGTTGTTCGGCACGAAACGTATCGTCAACATGGACAATTACTATACTTCCGTCCAACTGCTGCAAGAGCTCGAGTTTAATGGGTTGTACGGGCGGGGCACCATCAGATCAAATAGCAAGCACTTCCCCCGTCACACGATCCTTGATGAGAACAAATGTACTCGCGGCGATCTCCGTCAGGCGATCTCCCGTGATTTCAGTATGATTGCTGCCTCGTGGTGCGACGGAGACGTCGTCAACATGGTGTCAAACGCCGACGCATCTACTGTTACACCTGTCACCAGGATGGTAGGCAACATGTCGAGTGAATTCGCAGCTCCAACATGCATAGGTGAGTACAACCAGAGCATGCAAGGCGTGGATAGATTGGATCAGATCCGAGGAAGATTTTCTATCGCAGACGGTCACTCTTACAAAAGATGGCATAAGAAACTTGCTCTGGTCCTGATCGACATCGCACGGTCGAACGCGTACTTGACGCGCCGATTGGAAAAACCAGACCAGACAGCGCGTGATCCGCATCGACAATTTGTTATGGATTTGGCTAGTGAGCTCATGAACGGCAAGTGGTCCGAAGCTCCGAGTGAGGGTCGCATGATTTACGGAGCACGTTTGTTAGACGAAGATATTGGCTTGAGTGACGGTGGAGATTCCGGCGTAACACCAAGTCGACGGTCGGCCCCCAGCACTAGCAGTCCTCTCCGGCGGTGTACTGCCGTTGCCTCCAAGCAAATTCACGATAAGAAGAGCAGGAAACGACGCAGGTGTATAGTTTGCCGCTGGGAAGATCGCTACCCGACCGAGGTGATAACATACTGCCTCACTCACGGTGTGTGCTTATGTCGAGAAGTGAACGAAACACCGCCAACGACCTGAATGTGCCCACAGCAATCATGGCCTTCCTGGGAAAAACTCCACAAGCTGTATTTGCCCCAGAATCTGTTCACGACAAAAGGGAATATCCGCCGGGGATCGTTGCTTGCTCAATTGAAGAGCGCTGCGACTGGAATCGATCCTGCCAACGCAGACCTTCCTAAACCCACCCGAAAGCCTGGTGTTGTACGCCAAATTGTCCTATAGCTGCTGTCGTCGCGGGCTGCGGAGCGGACGGGCGCTTGCGGCTCTTGGGCTGCTCAAAATGCTGCCGGGGACGAGCTGGTGCGATTCGTCGACTGCACCACGATGCTGGCGAAGCTATGGTGACCGAACAGCTACTGGATGTGGACCATGCGTACGTAGTGGTGTGTGAGCGGCTCCTGGACATCAACACCAGCATGGCCGAGCTGGTGCTGGCATCGACTGCGGCGAGCTGCTGCGAAACCCCAACGACGCGGACGTGGTGGCCGAGTCGGTGCTGCTGGTAGGCGGCGCAGTCACGCTTATAAGGGCAAGGCCGAGGTCCTGCTGGGCGTTGAAAGCACCAACATGTTGTCGGTGCCGAGCTACCGCTGGACGTGGAGGTAGCCAAGCTGTCTTTGGCCGCGGACGTGATGGCCAAGCTGCCGCAGACACTGGTGCTGACTCAACGGTCGGTTAATGGCTGGACAATGGACACCAGGACATGGAGACATACAAGTGGGAGAGATTCAGATCTTTATGTAAATATATAGAGGCGTCAAAGTTGACTTCCAACTGCATTCTACCTTCAACTCTCGTGTAAGCTTCCATCGAGCGCAAAATGGCTGTGGGCATCTCATTCTGTGCCTCGGACAAAAGAGAGAAGTTGAAGCAATGAAGCGTGCTTTTGGCATTGCGCTTAGCTCTCGAGCTACAACAAGTTTAGCAGATTCCTCAAACAGGAAGTAGTTCGCAAAGACAATAGTAGCTTCGGACGTAGGAGTCTGTGTCGAAAGCAGTACGTCCCGCACATCCGCAGCCTTCATGGCCACCTCGCGAAGTAGCGGGTACGCGTCGGCATGTCGCTGGATATGCCGTGTTGCGAGCGAGCATAGCTTACCACGGACCTCAACGCCAATGTACCTGCTGACCTTCGTAGTCAGCGCAACTTGAGCCAGCACATTGCCTATTCCGGCACCGACGTCCAGGGACACATCACGCTCGTCCAGCGGCTCCATCGCGGCAAGCATGTCGGCGACACCCGACGGTAGTAGCTTCCCCGCGTTGTTCTGCGTTCTTCCAGCCTTTTGGTGAATATCATTGGCAGTGACCTCCTTGAACACGAACGCGAGAACACGTATTGCGTTAGGCAATGTGAGCAATTCCACTTCATCGGCCGAGTGCTCCATCACAGCACTGTCTGGCTCCTCCACCTCTGCACCGGCCAACTCCTCCACCACTGCAGAGGCCGACTGCTCCACCACTGCACCAACCGCCTCCATCACCGAGGGCGGGGTCAAGGGACCCCATCGTGACTGCTGCGCCGAGGGTGTCCTTGCTGGCGGCGGCGGGAGAGATGGTTGCGAGCGGTGAGTCGTAGCGCGAGGTGGACATCCCCCCCCGACAAAAGCAATCGTCGTCCTGGCGCAGATCCACTAAAAAAAAACAGCGAGGGAAATTCTTCACTTCCTTTCCGTAAGTACGCTTGAGACTTACAAGCCGCAATCGGAGCTCGCTGGCTGTCCGCTTTGACCTTGCCATGCGCCGCGCCACGTAGTCTCATGTTACTCGTATTCCTTCGCTCTCGAACTCTAGCGCAATCTGTACTAGCTGTTTGTCCTCCCAGTCGAGGAAGCTGGTGCGCATGAGGTGCGTGTGACTATGACACTGCGGTCGCTTACTGCTGTATGTATCTGAATCTTTGTATTGGCAAAGGGACTAGCAATGAGTGGCTGAAAGGGAGGGCACAAAATGCGCCCTTGGAGGGCGTGCTTTCACACCGTGTTTTGAACATGCTAAAAGGGCGAAAAATGTGCCCTTTTACCGCGAAAGGGTTAACGATGGCCAGTGACTTGCCGCATACGAAAGTTGACGATTTGATTATTATAGTGCAGTGTTGTACATCTACTACAACGCGATGGAGAGACGATACCAACACGTTCTTCAGCGACTGGCTCATGGGGTATAGGCTGTGGAAAAATGCGGTCATGTTCATGCTCAAGAGTGTCAAGCAGGGTTGTCTTGAATATACGCGTACCAGGATGCACAGCGTCGACGGAGAAACCTTTGTATTATTACATGTTTCGCTTCTTATAGATCTAGCACGCGGGTGCTGTTATCTGTAGTTTCTACTTTCCTAATAACTGGGGTGTTCAGAGTTTTTTAGGATACATGTACGCCGGTGGCCTTGTCCATGTATATCCCCTTGGTGGATTGTTACTGAAGTCATTGCAAGCTACACCTCTTGTTTTACTCGCGGAGTTGAACGCACTCCTGCGCAGCTCGAGACATTTCCAGTCAATCCACAAATCCGTTCCCTGCTGAAGGGAAGTTTCCGCTAACTTGCAGCGCGGGCAGCAGGATGGCTATCGTACTCGTTCCGGTGGCCGTGTGTTGGCGGGCCAAAACACTTCAACCTTGAGACACGGTCGATTGGTAAACTTTTGTGGTCTCAGCCAATCGGAGGCGCGCTCAGGTCAATTCATCAGTTGCCTATTGATTACCGAAACCTGGTGCAAGATGCCTGCGATCCACTTCACTGACGTCACTTTCGAATTTTCCCGCTAAGCATCAAGTGTCCAAGCACCCAACAACAATGACGACCAGGAGCACGTGGGCCGTCTCCGAGAAGGGCACGTTCGTGCGCGACGCCAGCAAGTTCCGCAACTGGATCGAGCCCAGCGCCGACGCCGAGTTCCCCGCCGAGAAGAACCGCTACCACCTCTACATCTCGCTCGCCTGTCCGTGGGCGCACCGCTGCCTCATCACGCTCTACTTGAAGGGACTGCAGGACATCATCGGCCTCTCCGTCGTGCACCCGGTCTTCCAGCGCACGCGCCCCAACGACCCCGAGGACAAGCACATGAGCTGGGCCTTCGCGGATCCCGACAAGACTCCGTCGCTGCCGGGCCCCTCCGGCCTCGGTGAGTACTCGTCAGAGGGCGCCATCCCCGACACGGTCAACAACGCGCAGTACGTGCGCGACCTGTACGAGATGTGCTCCGAGGGCAACACGCGCTACACGGTGCCCGTGCTGTGGGACAAGGTCAAGAAGACCATCGTGTCCAACGAGTCGTCCGACATCATCCGCATCTTCAACTCGTCGTTCGACGCCATCGTGCCGTCCGAGGTGGATCTGTACCCGGGCAAGTTCCGCGAGGACATCAACGCCATGAACGAGTGGGTCTACAACGACATCAACAACGGCGTGTATAAGTGCGGCTTCTCGTCCACGCAGGTGGCGTACGACGAATCCGTGACCAAGCTGTTCGAGAGCCTCGACCGCGCCGAGGACATCCTGTCCAAGCAGCGCTTTCTCATGGGAGATGTCTTCACGGAGGCCGATGTGCGTCTGTTTACGACGCTGATCCGCTTCGATGAAGTGTACCATGTGCACTTCAAGACGAACAAGAAGATGATCAAGGACTACCCCAACCTGCTGAACGTGCGTGCTGAGCAATATTGTTGCTAGTAATTGTCTGATGGCAGTTTGATCTAACGTTCATGTTTTGCTGGTGCTTTTTACAGTACACGCGCGAGATTTACCAGTTCCCGCCTGTGACCAAGTCGGTCAACATGCAGCATATCAAGCTGCACTACTACGGGTCGCACACCCACCTGAACGCGTTCGGCATCGTCCCGGCTGGACCGAACACGGACTACAGTGTGAAGCACGACCGCGAACGGTTCTCGAGCGCTTCGCTTCCCGAGTTCCCGGTGAACAGCAATTGATTCGAGAAGGAGTGAAAGTACTCGATGCGTATCGGCAATTCATACGATTTGATTCTTAAGCCACGAACACGGACGAGTTTGCACCATCAAGTTTTTCTTATACACAGACGGTGGCTTATTTCTCTCTGAGTGATCAAGGTTACTTATCGCTCGAGTAGACAGCAACCACTGAGTCAGTTGCACCGGCAGCCAAGAAGAGCCGATGTGGATGGAAGGCCAAGCACGACACGGGGCCGATTCGTTCTCCCAGGAACCCATCATGGTAGCGGATGAGCGCCAACTGCTCTCCATCGCTGCGGAACACCTTAATAAATTGATTGTGCGAGCCGCTGAGAGACAGAAGAAAAAAAACAAGGAAGCACAACGGTTAGTGTCATCTTGAACACTTCTAATCTCCACGATTGAACGCACCTGGCAAATATCGGGGCGTAGTCATGAACGGCGAGGGCGGTCATCGGTGACCGATGAGCTTCCAGCGACTTGACACTGTTCTTAGGATACCGCATATCCCAGAATTTCAGTTCTCCCGTCACAGACCCTGTAAGCAATTCGTTTCGACCCGCGTAAATGTGTGTTTGCACCACCCACGACGTGTGCTCCTTCATGATGGTCTTAACAGCGTAGTCGGGTCTGCTTCTCGCGTCAAAGATCCGCAAGGTGCCATCTCCGAAGCCAGCCACCACCATTCCCGGATTACTATCATCACTCGCCATGCTGGTGATGCAAGAGTCCGTTTGAGTTGGTAGTGCAACAATACACTTCTCCTGGCGCAAATTCCATCCCCGAAGAACACTGGAGTTACCACCAGCATACATCATGCCGGCACCTTGCTGCCAATTCATCACGAGACCAGATCCGCGTGTTCCCGGCACAAGATCTGGAACCGCAACAAATGCCGATAGGAGCTTGGGACTGCCTATCGATGGGTGGGGGTTGTGCAAGCCATGATAGATCTTAATCACGCCGTCGTCGGAACCGCACGTTAAAAGGCTTTCTTCTGTTTCATTGATCCAGTTCAATGACGTCAAACGAGACCTGTTCGCATCAAAGAAACATAACAGCAGGTTACTCATTAATCCTCAATAAGAGAGAAATATGTTGCAGCAATCTCTTACCCCGGCGGATTCTTGTTCCCAAAGCTCAGCACCTTTGTTTCCGATTCCTCAAAGTTGTAAAGTGAGATCTGGTCTTTCTCGTCTGCAACGAGAAGCATCGTCTCGTACGGATGAAAGAGAAGCAAGGACGTCATCTCCGCATCGTTATTCAGCACAGCGCGTTGGCGCAGATTGAGCGTGAAATCCTTTACTTCTTCTGGGTCACCCAGATTTGGCGCACGGCGCCCTGCATCATAATCGCTAGGAGAGTAGAGAGGTGGGTTTTGCTGGCTAGAATCACGCAGCCCTAATCCAGTCCTCTGCGCCGCAGGCGATTTTGCGGAACTTCGAGGTGATGCAAAACCGGGTGCCAATTTCATGGCTGCACCTCGGATTCGATTGAAACGGCGGCAACGCTCCCACCTTTCAGCGCCCTTTTCGCTCAGTGGGTCCTCATCCTCGCGCAGAGGCTCCAAAATTGGGTCGTTGAATTGTGCCTTGTGTCTTTCATAGCACGTTGAATGCAGTGCGGACGGAAAGTTTTCGTGACTACCGTAACGTTCCAACGCAGGGGGTACGTGCACAGGATAGCCCATGCCTTCTTCACCAGGTAGAACATTGTTGGTCATTCTGTATCCTATCGCCATTTGGGAGGGACCATATTGACTATGACTCAAGTTGCTCACCGCGTTGGAGGGGGCAGGGGGCATGGCACGACTATCTCCAGTTCCCAACATATTGTCAGGCCCCCGCTGGAATTTATCTTGATACTGCTGGAAATTGCCCACCGACATGGCTGATCGCAACCCCTTTGCTGCAGAAGGTTGCATGTGTGTTTCTAGGTTTCTGATCAAATGACCTTGCTCGGAGTTTGGTGGGGCAAGAACAGCGTTTTCAGAGGAGACACTGAATCGTCCTTCGCCCTGTTGGACCTCCTGAAACTGGGCCAACCCGGGCGCGGAACCATCTCGACGAAGTTGAGACGGAGTGCCAGTGTTTCTTTCGGTACGCATAGTCGAAAGATTTTCGAGTTTTGGACTTCGTGGAGGAGAAGTAAGTGCGTTTCCCGTCTGGCTGTTCTCTCGCAACTGATCTTGCTCAGATTCCAAAATGCTAGCGTTCACGAAGCTGACAATTGCTTTCACAGCATCCACCACGTAAGGAAAGGGGTCCCTCGACTGCATTTCTTTCAAAACATGCCAAATTTGAGCATAGTATTTGGCATCCTCGCCAATCTCATCCAGTAATTGTTCATCCACAAAAACGTCTCCACCACTCTGTAAATTCGAGTTGGCACTCTCCAATGAGCTCGGAACTTCATCACTCGCTTGAAAGTCCAATCCAACTGGCGAGGATCCGCGGTCTGTAGGTGATGCGGCAGAGGTACTTACAGGCTGGTTCTTGAAGTGCTTTGCTATAGATTCAAAACGCGGTTGGTGGTAGTTGTGCAGAATCACGTTCGCTAGAGCTAGCACACTCTCCCGACGCACGAGTGGAGATCCATCTCGACAACCCCGCAGCAGTTCAAGAGCTACGACAATATCGTCATGTGCTCGCTGCCGAAGGAAATCTTCCAGACGGTTCACATCAACCTGTTTTCCACTTACATTGGGGTCACACTGGAAGCCAACCAAAGTACCAAGTGCGTAGGCTGCAGCAGCACGAACTTCTGGGCGATCATCACGCAGCTTTGTGCCTAGTATACGCGGCACCTGATCTTCAACTGCAACTCGCTTCGCGTCGTCAAAATTTTCCCACAATTTGGCCAGACACAGGCAAACCCATTTCCGAACCTCGTCCTCTGGATCCTGAAGCATGTTAATGCAAATCTTGTGCAAATACTGAGGCAGGCAGCTCTTTTGGCCAGGTAGGTAGTTGTTGCAGATCACTGAGATAATGAAGGCTGCCATAACTTTCTGTTCGGCAGGCATCAAACTTCCCGCAGCGCTGTAGGCGCTTTGGTTGCTTCCACCATTGTGCAGACCGGCAGCAAGATGGGATATGAAGTAGGAATGGCCATCATCCTTCACAAGATCCACCTGGCAGCTTGCATCCAGGGCCAGAATTTTTGCCCAGATAAAAACAAGCACCTGGCGAAGCTCACTAGCGGGAGATTGCAGGAGCTTGAGCACGTAGGGGAATATTCCAACTGAAAGTGCCAGGTTGACTGCCCAAGGGCCCAAGTCAAGGAACTTTTTCAGCAACACGAGAGCGCGAAGACGGTGAACTTGGCTCAACAGTACTTGCAGTACCATGGGCAACTGCTGTGGGGGTGCCTTCTCGGAGGACCCGAATTGCAACCATACCTCGAACGCAGTGAGCTGTTCCGCAAAAAATCGCGAGGGCTGAAAGTTCATATCCACGTTCGGGTACGGGTTTGACAACTTATAAAGCTGGTTCAAACATACTTCAGCAGCCAAGTCCCATGAGCGCCACAAAGAATGGTGGTTCGTCGGAGGCAGTGCTGGAAGGGAGCACGGAGAGCAGCCCTCTGACTTCATAATGCGCTCTGCCAGGAGGAAGTTGCGAAAGAGCGACGCCACAAGTAAATCCTGCCGGAACAGCTTCTGAAACAGCTCGCGAGGCAGCATATTCCACGCGATCGTATCGGTGATAGCCGTAAAAATCCAATTCAGTTCTCCCAGTGGTGTCTTTCGGTCTGTTAGCTTTCCGGGAATACGTTCAATGAAGCTGGCGTCCAGATGAGCCATCGAGAGCTCGTTCTGTGAGATGAACCATCGGAGCGCAACCGTGATCGGTGTCGTCAAGCAAGACGTAAATACGTCTGCACAAAGCTCGGGATTCATGGGCAACAGCTCGTCAGCAGCACAGGCAGCGAGCACAATAGCTTCATTGGCAGACGGACTTGCATTCCTTCCATGCGCCTGGGCCGGGGCCGTCGGCGGGGTCGTGAAATGGTTCAACAGCACTCCGGCTGCCGAGCAGTCGAACACGTAGATCGACGGCGTCCCCATCCATGACTGCAGATCGTACACTAGCAGCGGGATGTACTGCGTGTAGCTCTTGTTGAAGACCCAGACTTCCCCGTTCTGCGTGGGGCGGGGCACGCCGTGTCCGTTGTAGTGGAACAGCACGCGGTCGTGCTTGGCCAGTCGTCGTCTGTTCACGCACAGCTCGCGGATCTTCTCCACCGTCGGGTCCAGCGTCTGTTTGTACCGCGCACGCGGCTGCCAGCGCTCGTACTGGGACTGCAGCGTAATGCCGATGGTCTCGATGGCCTTCTTGGCCGGCATGGAGAACGGGTCCACCCAGCACTCTTTGCGCGCACAGGGCGTCGACTTCTCCACGTCCGGAGGGTCCGTCCCGATGTTGAGACACAGCACCAGCGCCACGTCCATCGTCTTCATGCGCTCGCGCATGCGCCACGGCACAATCTCCATGGGCTTGGGCGGCTGCTGCTCGCGCCTCTCCACGTCTTTGGCGAAGCGCAGCCCGCCTGCGCGCTCAGTCGGCCGATTGCCGCTCAGCGGGTCGTACCCATTGGTGGTCGTCGTGACCCGCGGCGACGCGAACGCGGACGACTGGGACGTCACCGCCATGCTCTGCCTTCTCCTCTGCGTACTTACGAAATGTGCTGCGAACTTAACGGTTATACTAGGGTTTGTATACAGCTGCAATTGCGCACTTTACGCCGTATGAATTGCGATCGCCCTTGGAAGCGCCGGAAGATTACGATGGAGAACGCTGCGGTGCGTGCTTTGTGGCGAGTTACAGGCAGGCGCAGAGAGGGTTATTGACAGCTCTGACGTCTTGCTACTGTATTTGGCGCTCGGTGATGCAGTATGAGTTCCACCAGATCCAGGACGAGGTCAAGAAGATCACTCTGGAGGTGAGACGATCGCCATTTTGACGTCATTCCACACTCCTGACGCTCTGTGGGGGCGTTGTGTGCAGATTCCAGAGAAGACTCTCGCGGGCCACACCTACCATGCAGCGGACGTGCACCAGTGGACCACGGACATTTCGTCGCAGTGCCTCAAGGAGCTCAAGGGCGTGGCCAACGGCTCAGCTGGATTCAAATACATCGGTCCGTTGCTAGGAGAGCTTGCTTTGGTGTTGCAAGGATGTTAAATAGTTACAGGCAAAATGAGGACTTACGCAAACTAACAAATGCCCGTGTGGGCGCTGCTACAGTGAACTGCACGATCCTGCAGAAGCGGAATGCCGGCTACCACACCAACTCGTCGTGCTTCTGGGACGCAGAGCGCGATGGTGAGTACTGGGCTTGTGGTGTTGAGAGTCTCAACTTGAGACGAAGCGCTGTTCCCGACTGATTTTTTGTGTTTTTTGGAAATTCCAGGCAGCGTGTCGATCCGATGGGAGAACGCGACCATGACGTGCGTTCTCACGGTCTACTGCGTCAGCCTTCAATAGTCACAGTCGCGAGATCTGTTTTTTGAGAGCAGTGACTTCAACCCCTGTGTGCGTGGGTGTTCACAAGGGCTTGATGTGGGCCGAAACTTATATCTCCATCGAAAGATTTGAGGTAGTATCCATCGACATGTTCGCGATGTCCACGGAGAAGTTCACGTCCATGGACATGCTCGTAAAATCGACCATAATCGACTCCCCGTGCTGTTTTTCTGGGTTGCGTTTCTTAGAGCCAAGGCGGCGGCCGAAGATAACAGTATCAATCACGTTGCGACGGAAGCGGTCTGCGTACGGAATCGGTTTCATGCATGAAATGCCCTTTGCATCACGGCATTGCAGACGTACGCGTACCCAGCGCTCGAGACTCTTCTTCAAAGACCATGGGGTCAAGATGTCAATGATACCCATATTCACGACACATGCGTCAGCCGAGAAAGTCGCGAGGTTTCCTCTAGGGCGATTAATACCTTGCAAGGTAGCACCATTCGGGCTGAGAGTCTCCAAGTAGCCTGCCTCATCGCCGCTGCCAACAAATAGTTTGCCCTTCACAGTTGGGCCACCGCTTCGAGATAGCAGCGTTCCACCACCGCTGGAAGTAGAGAAGGACTTGTGTCGGCTCAAACCAATCACCAAGCTGTAGTCCATGGAATTCATACGCTGCAAGAACTCCGTATCTGCGTACAACTGACTGCCCAGTTGCTCGGCAACGTCAGTAGGAAGCCCAAGCCGACGGCACGACCAGTTCAGGTCTTTCCCTACGACAAACTCCGCATGACCAAATCCAGCATTTGGATTGAGTGCACACACTTCCTCGGACATGCCCACCACGAAATCATGGCCACAGAATTTGCACACACGCTGAGTACCGCTAGGTGAGTCACCGCGGTGTCGACCAACCCACGCACCCTTGAGATCGTACAGTTCGTCGATATTCACGCTTGGGTTATTCAAAATGTTCGTCAGCACGATAAACAGAACGGAGTGGTGCTCCATCACCAATTCGTGGCAACCCACGTAGCGACATAAGTAGCTGTTCGGGTTGCGACGGAGGTGTGCCATGTACTGAGGCAGGATGTAGAGAAGATATTTCTGCTCTGCTGGTGTGCATGTCTTGAGAATGAAAGTCTGATCACCCGTATAGTAGAGGAAAGAGCCACTCTTGCCTTCACTGAAACGCTCGCGCGTACTTCCCTTGAATGATTGGATGTAGCTTTCACGAGTGATACCGGACATGCGCCGGATTTCATGGAACACCTCTGGTTCATAGTCACGGAAAATAGCTTTTTGGCCAGACGTAGCGCCATCTAACTCAAACGACAGCACACTGGGTGTCTGTGATACAGCTCCAAGTCTCAGTTGCCATGGGAAGATCCCCGACCGCTGAGTAAAGGAGAAGATCGATTCGACATTGGGGTTGATGCTCTCGTTCTCAGGGATGCCCTTTGCGCTGCTCGCCCCCAGTTGAATGCCTTTGGTAGCAAAATACAGGATTTCACGACGAAGCACCCATGAAGCGTCGTACACTTTGAAGTAATCATCCCAGTTCCGTTGCCGCCACAGCTTGAATGTCTTCAGTACACCCATCGACTTCGTCCAAAGTATCGCGCTGCCTGTACCCAAAAAGGCGATAGCAACACGTCCCAAAAAACGTAGCGCCTTCTCCGAAGCTGAGTTCGTCGCTACTACGCCGCGATGCCGTAAAATGTACGGGATCGTCACGACCATCCACAACGAGAAGCTCCAGAAGAGAAAGCTGCGCATCGAGTCCAGATTCGTGCGGGTCTTTGCATTGCCGCCCATGGTGAGCCGAACGCGCTTGGTAGCTAGGATATAGCAGCCGATGCTCACGCAGTACCCGGCACAGACCGGGATGAAAAAGATCTCCAGCAGGATAAACTCGCCGTCGTCGCCATCGCCATCGTGCTCGGCCGCGTACCAGCAGTAGCCATACGAGCTGACCCGGCCGGTGCCTATCTGCCAGCCCACGATCGTGAACGCAATACTGATACCCCACACGGCCACGTGATAGATCGGGTTGAGCCACCGTGACGAGCGGAACGGGTACTTGGTGGTGAAGTAGAAGTTGAATGCGAGTGCGAAGAAGTAGAGCTCGTGGGAGAGCAGCGCGAGTTGCACCACCGGGGCCGTGGTGCAGCAGCTGCCGTAGGTGGCAGACGTCTGGGCCAGCAAGGTGCCGTGGAAGAGCATGCCCATGAGCGCGACCCACACGAGCAGCGACGAGTGCTGCTTGCGCACGGGCGGGAAGAGCAGGTACGTGGTGAGGATGAAGGCGAAGCCCAGCAGCGAGAGCGCGTTCACGACTGTCGAGATGGCCACAGCGCCCGGGAAATCGGTCTCGAGCTGCACGTAGCCGTCGGCATCGCTGCTGCTGCCGCTGGTAGCCGCTGCCAGCAGCCGTCGGCCGAGCAGGTTGGT
>JAHWLE010001182.1:0-13392 GCA_024679135.1 Phytophthora foliorum
GAGTGTATAACAATGGAAAGCAGTACGATAGCGTGCCTGAATTGAAGGCCGCGTTGTTTGAGGTCTGGGAATCTATCCCCACTACCTTACTAATGTCTCTCATCGAGTCAATGCCTCGTCGGTGCGTGGAAGTACTTGATAAGAAAGGTAACAAGACTCACTACTAAAGTTTACCATCATTCTGTTATACTTGATTTTTGTATGGTCATGCATGGCCAATCTGACCTGGCGCAGTGCCAAAAGCACCACTTTGTATGCTGGCTAGACGATGGGCTGCGAAATGCAGCGCGTTAACACTAATAGCTTATTTCTACTAATTAGAGCTATATCATATCTAAATAGCGCGCGATAACTCGTAAAATTGAGTGAGTTGCGGCCACCGACGTGGGTGGCCGATTTATCCTGACGCGGAGTGTATCAAGCGTAATGTCATATCCAACACAATCGATTCAGCCAATCAGCAGCAATCAATGTTGCGATCGTCGCAGAATTGTCATATCCAGCAAAAACAACAGGACATAACGGATCCCGTGCTCGCGTACGCCAGCAACTTTAACGTTGAGCTCATGTACATTCGGCAGGATGTACGGGGTCTGTCACCCGGTTGACGTAGTATGGAACAGGCACCTAAAGCCCCGATTGCGAGAACGGTGGATCAGCTTCAGATGGAGAGTCATGAAGAGACGATGGATCATCGCCGATGGAAGCAACCGTGGCGCTTGGTAGCGCTGTCTCGTGGAAATGTGGTTGAATGTTACTGGCTCGTGGACGGAGCTATTGATGCGTCCATGGTTGGCTATCAAGTGCTAAGGTCGTGCAATAACATTTTTTACAAATCATAAGACACTGTATTTCTGCATATTTTCAATGACCATGACTTTTTCAAGGTTCAGTACTTCACCTAAACACTATTAAATAAGTCACATGACTGCTGGATACACAATTGCTATACGGTACTTGTACAGTATGTACCTAGTCGGTGGATCGATTTCGTATCATATACAGAAGGATATTATATTTCTTAGTGATCATTTAGTACGGGTTTAACTGCTGCCGTACAACATACGGTCATGCCACATGACCGTGCGAAGCTGACTCAATTGTTGCCATTTTCTGGCTTAGCAAGTGTGCCGTCCGTCTGGCAACTGGCTTGCATTGCACTTGGTACGATTTTGATACATGTAATACATGTACCGGTACAGCTGTACTGTAGTAGGTAAGTCATGCTGCCCTTGCCACAGGTTGAGCTCTGCGATTTCAGTTCAAATTTCCTTTGCGAAGTGTCCCAAACCTGCAAGCTGCTTCAACAACACCAGCGTTCCTGGCATCAAGCCCAAACGGTGGTCGCCTCTCCAATCTGTGCAAGACTGCTAATACATGTAGGCCTGACTCGATCTACGATGAAACGCAGTCAAGTTGACGAAGATGCAGCGACTCTGCGGATCGGCTCAGTCGTTCGATTGCATGCAGCTCATTCTTTAGATCATTATGTTCCTGCGGGGTAGTCCACACGTTTTCAAATCAATCCCATGAGGCACTCTCAGCGTGGCGTGGCGTTCATCATGTGCTGTTCGAACAGCAAATCTCGCGTTGCAGCTCTCTCTGGCTCATGTAAACGTACGTATGTAATCCTCTCCAACGTTACGCTGTTGGTTCTCCCAGCACCATTCCAGGTTTCACTGCCTACCGCACACAACTCTCTACCAATCCAAGCTACCTGCAGCACCGCCATGAAGGTCATCTCCACCGTTGTGTCCGCGTCCGTCCTGATCGGATCGGTTATTGCCATCCTTGGCGGCCAGAAGGTGCCGCAGGGCACGAAGACGTACGTGACAGGCATCCGTTCCTCCATCGACCCCAAATCCGCCGACGACTTCAGTTTCTGCGGCGGAGCTCTGATCTCCCCCACTCACGTGCTCACGACGGCTTCGTGTACGACCACGGCTGCTGCCAACTTCGTTTCGGTGGGCGCGCACTACATCAACGGTGGCGAAGACGGCGATGAGATCAAGGTTGTGGCCATCAAGAACCACCCGCACTTCAACAAGGACACGCTCGCGAACGACTTTGCCGTGCTGACGCTGGCCAAGGCTAGCAAGTACAAGCCCGTGAAGCTCCCGGCCCCGGGAGGCGCGGACATCAAGTCGGGCATGTGGGCGACCGTCATGGGTTGGGGACTCACTTCTGCCCCGCCCAACGGTATGGGCTCCGAAGAGCTGCTCAGCCTGAGCCAGCAGGTGTGGGCCAACCAGGAGTGCCGCAAGGCGCTCAAGTCGGACACGATCGATATGTCCCAGGTGTGCGCCGGTGGTGTTCAGGGCAAGTCTCCATGCCAGGGCGACACGGGCGGCCCGCTCATCAAGGAAAACGCCAAGGGCGACGGCGACGACGTCCTGATCGGCCTCGTGAGCGGCGGCAACGGCTGTGGCCAGAAGGGATCTCCCGCCATCTACTCACGCGTGTCCTCGGCGCTGCCCTGGATCAGCTCCGTCACGAAGAAGTAAGCTTAGTTTTGCTCCAGCAGGATAATTGTCCTCCTACTGTATCAACAATCGAGATATTCATCTTATGAAATGGCGAGAAGTCACTCTTCTGAGCGCTACGAGTGACATTCTTCGAGATGTTCCTGCGTCCTGCTTCTCGAGCAATCCTTCACCTCTCGACGCATGCTCGGGGCCTTTCCAGCTCCCCCGGCGGTAAAAACACCCTAAATTTCGAGCGGGTTGCGTGGTGGAACCGCAGCTTCGAGCGGCTGCCGAAGCTTCAGGAGTACCTGGATAAAGGTGTTTTCATCGACTCGAGTAGCATTTTAGCCCAATGTTGGCAGTTTATTCAGTTGCAACTGCCAACAAAGACGAGCGTCGACCTCTTGGAGTTCGTGGAGGGGGCTCAAATGGCCACCGAAGCCCATCTCCGAGCGATGAATGGTGTCGAGTTCCCGGAATTTCTAGCGGAGAAGGAGAGCAGCTCGCCCCAAGTGGCGGACACTCTGCAGCAGTACATGACACCTATCTGCTATAATACCACTAAATGGCACTGCAGGTAAAGAAAAATTACTTGCATCGCAACTTTTACGTCGAGTGTGAGAAGATGAAGGTTGAGACGGCGCAGCTAGTGCAAGTTGTGTACCGACGTCTGACGGAGAAGGAGTACGCAGACTTCGTGGCATTTAACAAGCTACCGAAGGAAATGTCTCCTCACGCCACGGTGGAGCATTTCAGCCTGCACATGGACGTCGCGACGGTGGAAGACTTAAACATCGTGTCCCTCCGGGACAAGACGCGTCATGTGCAGCAGCAGAATTTGTACCGAGTGGTGTTCGAGTCCCGCGTGACGGAGCCTGAAGAAGTGAACTGGCGTATTGAGAGCCTGTATATCATCGAGCACAAGGTGATGGAACGCCCTGATGAGTCAAACGCCAGCGACGACAAGAAGACTGAGTGATCTGACGTCGAGCGCCAATTACCCATCAAATAAACAAAGAAGAATTCGGCCTGCTACCCACCGCTCATCAACATTGCGATCGTCAACAAGATGGTCATCAGTCGAAGAAAAGCTTGTAGCTTTTCCAATTATCGATCTTGTGGCTTTGAATCAATCAACTTGGATTGCTCAGGAATTCCACGAGTCGATGCGTAGAACGACATCATCGCAAGTCTCCGCATAAAAAACAAAGGCAGCAGTGTCTGGCTTGTGGAACACCTTGGCTCACGAATCACAGCGTCGGTTTTGGCATCCATGGGACGAAAAGAAACTGCGAACAAATGGTCATCGCTACAAAACTACAAAAGTCTATGAGCTCTCGCAAGAAGAGTTAAACCATCATGCTGCTCCAAAATCGACGCGTGTCTTAAATCGCAGCAGGCATCTCGATCTTGATATTGTAATCTGCCAGTTCCAATTTGAACGGCGTTGCTTTCGTGATTTTCCAATCCACGAGACGTGCACGAGACACATCCGAGTAGAAACTCCAGTCAAACGTACTTCTGAGCGTATGCCGCGACGGGAATTCCTCGCCACTGCTTGTCGCCAACAACTGCTCCGTGACGGCATACCGCACTTTCATGCGCACAGCTTCGTTCATGTGGTACATACTGCACGTGTCGTTTTTCTGGTCTTCCGCCGCGTCCGAGTACTCGTACTCGGCCTCCGCCAGTCTGATATCCTGCACCTCCAGCCTCTCCAACGTGAACGTCGTGCCCACGGGCAGGTCCAGCGCTTGTCGCTGGGCCTCGAGCTTGGCCGCCCACTTGACGACGCAGTCGTCACTCGCCACTTCAGTCAAGAGAGTGGGACACTTTTCCTGATATTTTACCAGGTTATGAGCCCAGTTGCCGCTGTAAATTGCATTGAAAACCACGTGCACCGCCTGTCTGGCGCCGAGAAGGAAGTCCGGCAGGTCGATGGGTTGATCCGGCGGTATGAGACACACCAGGTACATGAACACTCGCTCCCGCAATGTGGCACTGCGCGCGAAGTGGCGACTGAGCGGCGACGCTGCGCTGTCCAAGTGGATGAGCTGGTTGTAGGCCAAGAAGCTGCGCGCCGCCAAGTGCAGCACCTTGGCGCGGGCCATGACGTAACTGGTGACGCGGGGGCTCGTGAGGAACGTGCGGCGTTGCGATTGGCTGGCAGTTGCAGGCAGGTGTAGGAGACATTGAACGCTTGGTGATGCACGGCGGAGCACGCGCGTGCTGGAGCGACGGAGGACGGAGAGCATTTGCGGCAGAAACGTTCGATCGGCGACTGCAACTGAAGTTTGCTGAATTCCTGAAGGACAATTGGTATAAAAGACTACTGGGAAGTAATGAAACGTGTGACTACCTAGTCGTCGTCGTGAAAAATGTATTCATTTCCTGGTTTGTGCCACACATAATTATGTACACCGACGTCATCCACGCATCCGACAAGGCGCAGCTGAGGTCATGCGACTGCCAAGCTTCGTGTCAAGGTCCTATCGGCACGAAACTAACCTCAGCAGATTTACTAAAAGCCCCAATGCGAAGCTCAATGCACAAAATCTCTCGAAACTGCATCGACGGCGTCACTTTTCGTCGTCCCCGAATGGCGACGAGCCTCCGGCTGAAGGGGTTCAGGAAGTTCTAGCCACGCTGGCCAAAGTTCGAGCGCGGAAGGACGTTTTCCGGGAATACACGAGACAGGATGTGTTCGCTCCGTCGAGTATGAGCTGGCTGGACAATTGGTTGATGTTCTACCATCTCAACCGACCGCACAAGACGCAGCTGGATCTGCTCGAGTTCATCCAAGGTGCCAAGTACGCGATGGAGGCGACGATGATGGCCATGTACTCCCGAGAGTTTGCCGACTATGTGGCGAGAGAAGCCGAGGCTCCAGGACCGTTGGTGCCTGATTGTGACGCCGCTGAAATGGTGCATCGCTCACTTGAGACCGTGAGCTACGATGCCTTTAAAACGTTTCTGCTCAACTCGACAGCGGCTGGGATTCGCGCCGAGATGAAGGAGATCGAATTGCACAGCGCGCACTTACTGAGTGTGCACTATAACCGCGTTGCGAGAAGACCGACGACGAACGCATCTGTGCTGAATGAACGACTCAAGCTGGCGGTGCTGTTTAACATCACGGAGCACGTGAATGTGACGCTGCCTGACTCAGATGGAGCTGAAGAAGTCATCGCACGGCGCCACAAGGCGATTTGGCAGTTTGAGTCGAATATTACCTCAGGCGAAGACATCGACTGGATCATTGAGCCTCTGCATCTTATCGCGTAGAACACTTTGAGAGAACTAATACAAAAGGAGCAGAACAGCGTAAATATTTGTCGCGTGCCCAACGTTTAAGCGCTGAGGTCTATCACTTCATGCGTTGCCGCTTATTTTCCAGTCGGCGCTCCTGGGTGGCGATTCGTGCCTCAAGCCGCCGTTCTCGGGCCGTCTTTCCGTCGATAATCTCAAACTGCTGAAGCCAACGCGAGCTTCGCGGTCTCTGTGCCGAAGCTTGCTGGGTTGTTGGCTTTTGTTCCGTTCCGGTTTTCTGCTCGGTATGCAGCCTTGCCTGCAAAGCAGCATTCGCGTAGTAGCTGGACGCTGGTGCTCGAATGGGCTTCCTGTTCATCTTGACCCCATACGGTACGTAGGATGAAAACGGTATGAAACTTCTGCGGTTTTCAGCTGGTGTCACTGGATCACTTGGCCTTGGCACCTGCACTGTAATGGTTGCCCGCAATGCCTTCTTAGGCTGCCTCTGCATTATCACGCGGTTTCTCTGGTTTTCAGCTGTCTTCGCAAGCTTTCCAGATTCCTTCTTCTTTTGTAGCAGGTGAGCCATTTCCGGATTTTCGACTTTGAATGCCTCGATAAACTCATCGCTAGCAGCGAGCATTTCGTAGATAGCTGACCCCCCTGCCCTGCAACATTTCAGACAAATTGGCACCACGCGCGTACTCTTTCTGCTATTGGCTGTAAGTGCCGCTGATGGGTACGTGATGCGGCAACACGCGCACTGCCTTGACGAAGGTGGCCCTTTTCCTCCATGCTGCAAAGCCGCATCCTTCATCATCTTGAGTCTGTCTACCAACGTCGTGAGCTGTCCCGAACAGCATTTGCAGATATGTTCCTCCATCAATTCGCCTTTTTCATCATTGTTTCCTTCTCCATTCACAACAGCAACCTCCTTTTTCTTGGTCTCTCGCAAAACCTCACTTTTCTCATCAACAAAATTGCTTGCTCCAACAGTGTCCGAACTCGATGGGGCCTCTTGGTCCGCGCATGTATAGCAAATAGGTGTCGTGCACTTGATATTCCTGCTTTTCTCCGTGAGGGAAGATAGAGGGTACATGATACGGCAGCAAGAGCACTTCCTTAGCGGCCGATTCCCGTTTCTTCCATCCTCCTTGATATGTTGAAGTGTCGCCTTCATCATTCTCCGTCTTTCATCCACGGTAGGCAGCTTACGTTTGCACTTCCTGCAACCTCCGTCGGTCTCTTTTTCTTCTTCTTCATGTGTACCTTTGGCTGCTGCGCTTCTTGATGTTGCCACCGCTCCATTCTGCCGCAAAGCAGACGATTCTGTTTTCACAACGATCGTGCTAGCAATATTCGCTGCTGTGTTTCTTGATGTTGCCTCGGTTCCATTCTCCCGCAACTTAGACAAGTCTGTGTTTACAGCGGTCGTCCCAGCAATAGTCAATGGTGTTTTTGCCTCCATCGACGCCGAACGGCACAAAAAACAAATTGGAGCCCGACAACCCGGCTCTCTGCTTGTCAAAGTGAGTGCCGCCATAGGATACGTGATGTGGCAGCACGAGCATTGTTTGGTAGGAGGAGGTCCTCGCTTCTTGTGATGTAAAACTGTTTCCTTCATCACTCTAAGCCGTCGAGCCAACGGAGTCAGTGTGACCTTACACCTCCTACAGCATCCTTCCTTCTCGTCCACGGCAGCTCTGTTAACGTGAGTCACTTTCACATCCTCGCTCCTCGTCCTCTTAACATCAACAGTCTGAATATTCTTCACAGCTCTCGCCGCCCAATTGCACATGTAGCAACGAGGCTCAGCATATCTGCTCTCGTCCGTCAATGCAAGCACCGGGTACGTGATGTGGCAACAACTGCACTGTTTCGTGGACGGCGGCTCCTCTCCATTACATCGAAGAGTTGCCGCCTTCATCATCTTGATCCTCTCCACCAATGGGGTCAAGTATCCCTTGCAGCTCCTGCAATGTTCCCCTTCACTCTTCAGTCCGATGATCTCCACCTCTTCTCGCGCTGTTACGTGGCCATTTCTCGGCAACTTCTGGTCAATAGCGGCTTGTTTTGCAGGGTTTTCTCCACTCTTTAATGTCGGGGTTGCAGTAGTACGTCTGTTCTTCTGGTGGTTGAAATTATTGGAGTTTGCAGCAGCAAGGTCGAGTAATTGTTGCTGTTGGACATGTGACTGGTTCTCGACAACGGCTGCGCTTCTGACGGAGCGGAAGGCGTCTATGTGTAGCTGACTGTCTTGTTCCTCTTGTGTGAGCTCCTCGGGGTCGTTTAAGTCCTCGCTCTCGGTGGAGAAGCCGTCGTCGTAAGGCGCAACGGGCGGTGCATCGACCGCCAGCGATGTTTTCGGGTCCATAATTGAAATGTGATTGGGTGAAAACAAAACTGCTACTATTATTATACACAGGTATTTGCAAAATGGTGAAGTTTGAGTATGTTTTATGGGGTTGCAACTGGCAACGAACAAGTTCAGGAAGGGGTCCCCGTGTGAAGGCAGCGAGCAATATCAGGCGCAATAGGAACGAGAGGCCCTCGAAGCATCGGTGTGTTGTAGTTGTCGACTGCAGCTTCCCGACGCTGGTGCCAGCGCGTGATGTACATCCAGAGTTGCCAGGAAATGACTGACTGACTGAAAGCAAGCCTCCGCAGAGGTCACTAGAACAGTATATTCTGCAGTAAAAGTGCCACTTGCTATTGCCTGTTTGCCCTACCGTTTTCTGTGATGCTGCCCTACGCCATAAAGCTTGACCTGCAAAGGTCATGCGCAGATTATTTTCCAGCATGAAATCTTCTTGGCTCAACAAACTTTGAACAAACTCAAACTCCTTTGCGATGTGGGCCTGCATCCGCAGCTTCATGCCATTTCAGCTTCTCGAGTACAACATGAAGCGGGCCGGTGGACGGCTGATCATGTACGAGGAGGAGTACACCTCCAAGACGTGCTCCGGCTGCGGCAAGATCAAGCAGCGTGAAAACAAATCTTGGCTCGCTCGTCCATCCGAGCCCTCTCTGGTTGAAGCTGGCAACGTGCTTATACCTCGCCACTCGAAGACGCAATCAATGAGTCTCCAATTCGCACCGACAGCTCACTCTCCTCTTACTTTTGTTACTTTTGCTTCTGCTTACTTCGAATGAGGGCCAGTCGACTTTTCCTTTCAGCTTCGCGCTTCTCCTGCCGCCGTTCCCGAGCTGTCTTGCCGCCCACCAACTGAAACTGTTCGTCCCACCGCTGTTTGACCGACTTGCGCTCAAACGGCGGCAACTGGACTCGCTTCTGCTTCTCCTTTTGCTTCTCCTTCAGCTCAACAGCGACCGCCTCTGCGTATTGAGAGCTCCTTCTGAGTCTGTGTAATATCTCCGGAGGCGCTTGGCTGCAGGACCGGCACCTCGGGGTCGCGCGCTGTGGGGCTCGGTTCGACATACTAAACTTGCTCAACGGGTAGTCCTCGTCGCAGCAGGCGCAGCGCTTCGTGGCGAATTTGCCTTGTTGGAGTTCAGCCTGCTCCTTCTCGCTCACAACTGGAAGTTTGCGTCGACAGCGTTTGCACCTGTTGTAGGTCGCTCTGGCCTTGGGTTTCGAGTCCTCTGCAGCATTGGGATTGGCATTGGTGCTGGCATCGCCATTTTCGATTTCGACCTTCACGTCGGTTGTCGACTCCGTTGATGCATTTGATTGGATGTTTGCAGTATTGTTTGACGCGAATTCGAGCAGCTCTTCGTCGTAGCTTTCGCTCTCAGTGGACGAGCCGTCGTCGTACGGTGCAAAGGCGGTCGAGTCCTCGTGTGGCATTTTCGGTGGCTGGCAGGGATTGAGACTACGTTGCGAACTTAGTGAAGTGACAGTGTAGTGTGCGAACTTAGGCTCTTGAGTTCAAAACCAGCAGGAGTGCGCTGAAGCAGTAATTTTGTGGTATCACACTGATGCGAATGTCTGGACTAGCAAGGGGTTGCTGACTCGGCTGAGATGATAAGCGAGTTTCGGCGGCAAGTTGGGCCCGTTTATCGACGCAAGCGTAACGTCATGCCGTGCAAGCTGCAAAATGCCTCGCCGAGTTATTGCGGTCTCTTGTGACATGGGGACGTTTTGAGGTTCACTCGATGGTCGTTCCAACCTACCAGCAGAGCACTGACAGTGACATGGGGACGTTTTGAGGTTCACTCGATGGTCGTTCCAACCTACCAGCAGAGCACTGACTTGGCGACATCCGAACGGAGTCTATTGCATCTTTCGCTAGCAGCGCCGGTGTCGCGTGGTGTATGTCGCTTTTGCTTTCCGCACCGACTGACTCGACTCGACACATCGGTCTCTTGAAGCTCTTTAGTACTTTCGGCTCGATCGCTGCTAACATTGCAGGCACTCGGCGCTGACCCCATTGCGACAGGAATCGCCTCAAGGATACATGCGAGCCATAGTGTATCCGTGAATCCGAGCCTGTCGCGGCTGCACGGCCTCTGCGGCCGGTGCTCGGATTCACTCGTCGTTCCGTCGGGCCATTGAAGCCTGGAGCAGCATCGAGCGATGCGCTGCAGCACACGCGCGGTGAATCCGCGTTCGCCTTCCATCTGCTGCAAGTGTATCCTGGGCTCGTCTACGGTTCCAAAAGCGATATACACCTCAGGTGCCGCTTGGGAAGTCACAGCTGCGCTGGTTGCAGCTCGCGCGATAAGTCGGGCAGAGATGGAGACATCGTACTGGTGATTGATCACGCACGCTCGGGTCGCAGCGCAGTGCAAGCGCAGCAAACAACACGCATCCGCCTGCTCATCAGACAACGATTCCCATCGGTGCGTCGCAGCCGTGCTACGTGTACTGCTTGACTCTCCTCTGCCGGCTCCGTTCGAGAACAAAGAGCTCCGACCGCTTTCGTTCGGGCGCCACCGACGTAGCAGTTCATTCTGCAATTCACTTTGCATTGCGCAGACACACTCAGCAACCTCTTCAGTCTTCGAGACAACCGAATCGATTCAAGACACCGCCATGGCGACGATCACCACTCCTCGCCTCGCCGTGCGCGCGCTCCAGACACTGTTCGCTCTGCTGGCCCTCGTCTTCACGTGGGGCGGCTACGTCAAGAACGACGACGGACAGCTAGGTGGACTCTCCCCAACGTTCAGCATTTTGATGAATTACTCGGCGTTCCTCACGGGTCTGTACTACGTGCTGCCCGTGAAGATCCTCAAGTGGACGGCTGTGGCCCCGTCGGTGACGTCCCAGCGCCTGACCGATGCCGTGCTGGTGGTGCTGCTGCTACTCGGTGCCATCCTGCTGTGGGCCTCGTCGGGCGTCAAGGACTGCTCGGAGAAGAACGACGAGTACGAGGCGTACGCCGGCCTGCAGCTGTTCCGCTGCGGCAACCTGACCGTCGGTGTCATCTTCTCGTTCGTCGCGTTTGTTCTCTTCCTCGTTACGCTGATCTGGAGCTTCGTGAGCGACAACGTCAATGCTGGTTCTGCCGACTCTGCTGCGACCGGATACACGGAGGCTCTGACGCCCGGTGCTTCTCGTGCTGAAGCCTACTCGGCCGCGGACGCTCGTCACCCTGCGTTCGCCATCGCTCGTCGCGGCGGCCGCTTCATCCAGTTTGTGCTCTCGCTCCTCATCTTCATCAGCACCGTGGCGGGCTACAAGCACTACTTCACCGGCCGCTTCACGAGCCCCGTGGCCATGTTCATGGTGCTCGTGTCCTGGAGCTGCATCCTGTACACACTGTTCCAGCTCGTGGTGGTGGACATCCTCAAGAAGTCGCACCGTCCGAGCGTGGGCATCGAGCGCTTCCTGGACGTGCTGCTGGCCGTTCTGCTGCTGCTGTTCGCCATCTTGCTCGCTGCGTCGCACCAGGTGTCGGACTGCGACACCATCAACGCCAAGTACGAGGCGGACACGGGATCACTGGGCGGCTCGAACGTGTACCGCTGCGGCAGCCTCTCGCGTGCCTACGTGCTGGCGTTCATCGACTGCGTGTTCTTCCTGGTGACGCTGGCGCTCAGCTTCGGCGGTTCTAGTGATAGCGAGCCGGCCCCGCGCCACGTGGACGTGGAGCCTGGTCAGCAGGTGTAAGTTCAAAGCAGAGCAGCTCTCATGCTTGGCTTCAGCGTAGCTACCTTCTCATCCAGTGTTGGATGACCACTTCAACTTAAAACAAACCAAACAAAAAATACTTGACTGCAATGAACGAGTTCGTCATTGCTGATGCAGGATACAACGTTGCTGGCGGCGTGTATTTGTATAGCTCGGTGTTGTTGGATGCAGTCTAGTGTGCACATCGAGAGCACCGACAAGAGCGCATATAGTTTTGGAAAGACATCATTCATTGCGTGAGGTTTACACGAGTACGTCTACCCTAAAGCAAACCAATGTCAGACGCACGCAATAATCGACAAGGAGTCGGACAGCCTTAGTCCACTTCAGCTCGCCTGCTCTGCCTTACACCTGCAGGCCGGCGTCCGACGCATGAGTCTCGCCTGAGTGGTTGCTGTCCGCATCGGTCGAGTTAGATGTGGAACGATACAGGAAACTCAGCGAGAACGTCACCAGGTACAGGGCAACCGCGATGAAGGTGAAGATGTAGCCCGTGTTCATGCTGCCACAGCGGAACAAGGTCGAGCCGTGGTACGTTTCGAAGGCCGTGTTGGACACCGAGCAGTCCGTCACCTGCGCTGAAGTAGCAAAGAGGATACCAGCAACCAAGAGCGCCGCCGCGACCAAAACATCCATGAAGCGCTCAACGCCCAGCGTTGGGTGACGGGACAGCTTCAACGTCTCCACAGCCGCCATGTGCCACAGCGAGTAGAGGACAGCGCTGTAAGCCATGAGGATGGCGTACGTGGCCTTGGGCTCGATGTACTGGCCCGTGTAGTAGTGCTTGTAGCCCAACACAATGCACACCAGCGCCACGACTGAACAAGCGAACTGAAGGGTTCGGCCGGTGCAGCGAACAATCTTCAGTCCCGGGTGCTGCAGGTCCAAGTCCACCGTAGCAGAGACGCTCGACGGTCCGTTCTTCTTGCCAGGGGTGCTAGCCACCGCGTAGCCGTTAGCCGCAGCCTGGGAGTCGTCATCAGCCAGGGCAGCCTGCAGGTTGTCCCCGTTCACCGACTTGCATGTGTCCCGCACGAAGCTCCACACGAGTGTCACCAGGAAGAGCGCACACGTCACGAAGGTGAGCACGATAGCGACCGTCATGTCGCCGCAGCGGAAGAGCGCGGATCCGTGGTAGGTCTCGAACATGGTGTTGTACGACGAGCAGTCCTCGACCGCCTCCGACGTAGCGTGCAGGATGCCAGCGATCAGGAGCGCGATTGCCAGAACAGCGTCAACGACACGCTGGTACAGCACCCTCGGGGCGCTGGAAGTCAGCTTGAGCACACCCACCGGGATCACGTAGTAGAATCCACAGAGCATGGCCGAGTAGCACGCAATGGTGGTGTAGATGGCCGAACCGCTGCTCAGCTGTCCCGATGTGAACTTGATGTAGCCGAGTGACGTGAAGATCATGGCAAGCACGGCGCATAGCGCCTGAAGGGCACGGACGCCAAGGCGCCCCGAGGAAAGCAGAGCTGTAGTCATCGTTGGTGTTCGGTGCTACTAGGGATCGCCGAGGGAAGAGGAATGTGAACGGTGCAAAGCAAATTGCAAAATGAGACTCCAGACGTCAAT
>JAHWLE010001183.1:0-13391 GCA_024679135.1 Phytophthora foliorum
GCCCAAGGACGACGTGCGGGCACTTGCGGTGGCGCTGGGCGGCGCCTTGGCGCGCTCGTTCCGCCAGAGCGAACACATGCAGCAGTTTGTGGCGGCGATGAGCGCCTTGCTGGATGGAAAGCACGGCATTCTCGCGCAGTTTTACCAGCGTGAGGTCGCGTTCGCTGTGCTTAACGACGCTGCCGACGCCGCGACGGCCCTGTTGGATGCCTCCGAAGTGAAGGAGATTGCCCCCACTGCTATCACGTCTCTACTCAAGGCTGTGGGCAAGGAGGCGCATGAGCAGACACGCAACCTTGGACTGCTGGCGCTAGGCAAGTGGCTTGCTCTTGCTGGCACGGACGAACTTGACTCAGCTACAGTGGCTGGCCTGAAAACGGGCTTCAAGAACAAACCCGAGCCTGTCGTGGCTGGCTACCTCCGTGCTCTGGCGGTGCTGTGCCGCTCCAGAGCCACGGCTGCTGCCCCCTTTGCTGACGAGGTTATCGCAGTTATTAAGGACTCAAACAAGAAGCCCAATGTGGTTCACCTCGACGGCGTGCTGGCTATTGCCGTGGCAGGTGCGACTGCATCTGGAAGTAGTGCCATGGATGCACGAATGGCGCAGGAAGGTGTGGCGGAGTTGCTCTTGAGCTCTACGTCTTTCATTGGACACAGCGTGAAGACGTTGTTGAGCAACGTGGCGAGCACTTCTCAAAAAGGCTCCGTGCCGGAGTCACCAGAAGTTTCGGCGCTAGCTGCGCTCTCGCGCACTCTGGTGTGGGCCCTGGCGTCGCAGCAGTCAGATGGTAGCGAGGCTTACTCGCTGTTGGTGGAGCTGCTCTGCTCGAGCAGCCTCACCGTTCGTCAAAATGCTGAGCGTGCCGTGGAGACCATGTATCTTTCGTCGTTGGACCACTGCTCTGGCCTCGTAACAGCGCTCGAGAAGAAGATTGACGTTCTCGCTTCGGAGGAGGAGGCAAGCATCCCGCCTGCTGGCGTGCTTCGTCGTGCGCTCCGTGTTCTTGTTCCGGCTACTATCAGCGAGGCCGATGACACGAAGGTACAGGTATTTGCACCGGCCCTTTTCCTGGCGCACCACCCGTTCCTTGTTGCAGGCAAGAAGGCCGAAGCATTTGCGCGCGAGTGGGAATTTGTTCGTCGCCGCTTTTTGCCGCCCAGTACTGCTCCTACAAAGAGCGAGGATGATGATGAGGAGGAGGAACCCCCTAGTGATGCTGATCTTGTTGACAACTTCATTGAAGAGCACGAGGAGGTCAAGAGGACAGTTGTTGAACTATTGGCAAACGCTTCGACCGGCAAACTATACTCAACAAGTCCTCTGCAGCGGTTAGCTGCTCAGCGAACCCTGGCAACCCTGCTTGACTTCGCTGGCAACGGTGAAGGCGAAGATTTAGCTCTGCACGATGTTATCGAGGAGCTGCTAGCTAAACGTCTTGACGATGAAGAGATTAGCGCGTTTACTGATGAGGACGTTGCTGTCTGCCAGACCCCCTTTGATGAGCTGTACGAGCCTAAAATTGAGGGCGAGGAGGAAGATACCAGCATCCGAAGCAAGCGTGGAGGACGTCGGGGCAATGAGGATGATCAGTGGGAACAGGAACTGCGCGAGGAGCTGGAGCGTAAGAAGCGTGCTGAGCAGGGTGCTCAGAAGAAAGAGTATACGGCTGAGCAAAAGGCCCAATTGGAACAGCAGCAGGAGATGCGTCGGAAAGTCCAGGAGACACATCGCGTGGTGTCTGCTGTGCTTGAAGCCGTTAACATGCTGGCAGTCTCTCGGCCAGATGAGCTGCACCCGGCGCTGCCGTACCTGCTTCGCTCCGTGCGCGTGCTGTTCACGTGCCCACTTTTCAAGGCCGAGGCAAATGGTGCCTTGCTAGCCCTGGCTAAGGCCATCTGCCCGGAGCTGCTTCGTACGAATTACCAAGACGTCGCTAGCGCACTGCGCATCGCCCTGGAGTTGGACCAGCTTACCTCTGACAAGGCTAAGACTGCCCGCATTGCTGAAATGGAGGCAGTATTCTTGCGCCTGCTGGCGGAATTCATGGAGTACGTGTTTGGCTTCCAGTTTGAAACTGAAACAGACTTCGACGCGGATGCGCCGTGCAACCTGATCCCCCCGCCGACGCTTCACGTACTCTTCCCCGTGTTGCGGGACCTGCTTCGCTTTGCCCCAGACCTGCGCAGGTGGGTTCTGCCTCTCTTTGCGGTTCATGCGCGCATGATTCCGGAGGAGGAGGAAGAGGAAGTTGGTGATGTGGCATCGCAGAGATTGCTGCGCCGCGACATGCTGCAACTATCTCTACTGCTGTTGTCCCAACAGGCAACGGGTTGTGCGCTGCCGATCACTAACCCGGACCTTGCACCTGGCAAGCTGCTGACTTCCCTGTGTATGGGACCCGAACTCACTGCGAGTGAATGGACTCCTTTGCTTGGTGACGATGGTTTGCTTTCTGAAGAGGCGAGTGCTCGCGGCGGGGTTCTGACTGCACTGCTGAACGTTGTTCAGAACGATGAGGGTGGCGAAGAGTTCCGTAGTGCCAAGCCTAGCTCGATGCTGATCAGCCGGTTGTATTGCTGCACCTTTGATGCGGAGGAAAAGAACCGTACTCTTGCCAAACAGGTTTGGGATGCCACTGGAGCTACGGTGACGCCACTTTTCGCGGGCCCGCTGCTTGTGTTACTCAACCACACACATGCTAGCGTTCGCGAAAGCGCTTCTCTCGCACTTGCTGACGGCATGCGCCAATTCCCGAAGTCCGTGACGCCGCTGCTGAACAACCTCAAGACCCAGTTCTTGAGCAGTCAGCCAAAGCCTATGGAGCGCAAGGACGAGTTTGGTATCCCTACTGTTCGCCGCCCTGGCGCGCAGGCTGCTGAACTAGATGAGGATGCGCGCACCATGTGCCCTCGCTTGGGTGTTGCTCTGTGTTTGGAGAAGGCGGCGGAGGTTGCAGGCCCTGATGCAATGTCCAACACTAACACCATGACGTTGTTGACATTCGTTATGGAGCATGGACTGGGCGATTCGAACGCAAAGGTGCGTTCGCAAATGCGCAAGACTGGTGTACAGGCTGTAGCATCGCTTGGTGGAGGTGCGAACACGGCACCGCTGCTCGAGATGTTTGAGCGTTTCCTCGAGTCTACAGCTCAACCGGATGCTTCTACTTCTCGAACCGCCGGAAAGAAGGCTAAGGTTGGAACACACCTGGCTGCGCAGGAAGAGGACATGCTGGAGCAACGGAAACAAGCTCTGTCCATCTATGATCATCAGCGTGAAGGTGTGGTGGTGTGCTTGGGTTCACTGGCCAAGCACATGGCTCCGACGGATCCTAAGGTGTCTTCCATTGTGGACTCGCTGATTGAAGCACTCAGCATTCCCTCCGAGTCTGTGCAGCGCTCGGTCGCTACGTGTCTGTCGCCGCTCATGGGCGCAGTCAAAACCCGCAGTTCGATTATTCTGGATGATTTGCTGAAGCAAGTGACTGAAGGTGAGACTTTCGGTGAGCGTATGGGTGCAGCTTACGGAGTTTCAGCTGTGGTCAAGGGTCTTGGTATCTCTGCTTTGAAGATCCACAACATCATTCCTCGTCTTGAGGAGTCGATGAAGACGGGTGGTGCCAACGCTCGTCAAGGCGCCATGCTTGTGTTCGAGTGCATGAGCCAGCGCCTCGGATTGCTGTTTGAACCTTATATCATTGTGATCCTGCCTGTCATGCTCAAGTGTTCGGCTGACGCTAGCCCGCAAGTGCGTGAAGCGGCTAGTCACACTGCTAAGGGCATCATGTCCAACTTGTCGGCTCATGGTGTGAAGCTGGTGCTGCCGTCACTCCTGGGCGCACTTGAAGAAAGTGCTTGGCGTACAAAGCAGTCAGGCATTCAGATCTTGGGCTCGATGGCATACTGTGCGCCGCGACAACTAGGCTCGTGTCTGCCTCAGGTGGTGCCCAAGCTGATGGCAGCGCTTACTGACTCGCACCCGAAAGTCCGCGAGGCTGGTAAGAGCGCCCTGCGCGATGTGGGCTCTGTGGTGCGCAATCCAGAAATTGCTACGCTTTCCAAGGTATTGCTTGATGCTCTTGAAGACCCGAACCGCCACACGGCTGAGGCTCTTCAGCAGCTGCAGTCTACGTCGTTCCAGCACTCGATTGATGCTCCGTCACTGGCACTTGTGATGCCGATCATTACGCGTGGACTGAAGGACCGCGCTGGCGATGCTAAGAAGAAGGCCGCCCTTATTGTTGGTAGCATGTGCTCCATGATTAATGACGCCAAGGATCTGGTGCCTTACATGGAAACAGTTCTGCCTAGTCTGAAGACGCAGCTCATGGACCCGATTCCTGAGGTTCGTGCGGTGGCTGCAAAGGCGCTGGGTAAGCTGGTCAAGGGTCTTGGTGAGCGTCACTTCGCTGATATGCTGACGTGGCTACTTGAGGCCATGAAGGACGACGAAGTTGGTCCTGTGGAGCGCTCTGGTGCCGCTCAAGGTTTGTGTGAAGTGGTGGTTGCTCTTGGCTTTGAGCGCGTGGAGCGCGTCATGCGGGATGATATCCTGCCGCTGGCTCGCCATCCGAAGTACTCTGTGCGTGAGGGTGTGCTGTGGGTTATGGCTTTCTTGCCGCCTGCTCTTGGCAAGCAGTTTTCTATGTTCCTTCGTGAAGCACTGCCCATTGTTGTGGCGGGTCTCAGCGACGAAGCGGAGTCTGTGCGCGATGTGGCCATGCACTCGGGTCATGTTGTGGTGAATGCACACGCGCTCACGCACACACGCGATCTGCTGCCGAGTCTGGAGGCTGGCCTCTTCGACGATAGCTGGCGTATTCGCCAGAGTTCTGTCATGCTACTGGGCGATCTCATGTACCGTATCAGTGGCACGCGCGCCGTTGCCGTTGCTAGCGAAGACAATGATGATGACGACGAGGCTTCTGGCAGCGCTGCGGGCGACCGTGCCATCATTAAGCTGCTGGGCATGCAGCGCCGTAATGCCATCTTGGCGTCGCTGTACATGATCCGTTCCGATACTTCGGCTGTGGTGCGCCAGAGTGCGCTGCAGGTCTGGAAGAGTGTGGTTGCTAACACACCCAAGACCCTGCGCCAGATTCTGGAGGCACTCATGAACGCTATCGTGTCAGCGTTGTCCGGTGACAATATGGAGAAGCAAACCATGGCTGGTCGCACTCTTGGTGAAATTGTGCGCAAGCTGGGCGAACATGTGCTTCCTGAGGTTGTGCCCATTCTGCGTGCTGGTTTGTCGCCGTCCCTTCCTACTGGCCGGCGACAGGGTGCTTGCGTTGGTATGGCAGAAGTCATTGACTGTTGCACGAAGAAGCAGATCGAAGACTACGTGGACACGCTCGTTGATGCCGTCCTGGATGGTGTCTGCGACGAGCTGGCTGAGGTTCGTGCCTCTGCTGCGCAAGCCTTCGATGTCCTGCACAAGGGTATTGGTTACCGCGCAATCGACGAAACTGTGCCGATGCTTCTCGAGCGTATTCACTCTTCTCCGTCGGCCGAGCAGCAGGAGCGGGCGCTTCTTGGACTACAGGAAATTCTACGCGTGAAGTCGCGCGAGGTTCTTCCGTATTTGATTCCGCGTCTGTTGGTGACACCGGTGACCGCGTCGGCGGCGCGAGCTGTGTCGCGCGTGGCCCAAGCTACTGGTGCCGTAATCCACTTCCAAGTGGAGCGTATTTTCGCCACGTTCTTCGCGCAGTATGTTGAGCTGCTGGAAGATTCCAGCTCGGATGCGACGAAGACTGAACTGGCCGAAGAAATCAAGCGTGCGCTACGCGACGTGGTGCTGGGTGTGGAGGCACCTGGTGTGCACTGGCTGGCTATCGAACTTTGCAAGTATTGCGAAAGTGAGAGCGCGCTTGATCGTGCTTTGGCGTTCGAGCTTGTGGGTGACTTCTGCTCGAACGCGGTGGTGCCGTACGACGACCAGGCCCCACTATATCTCAAGCAGATCGTGCTGCACCTCAATGACCAAAACGATTCAGTGGTGCGCGCGGCCTCGGCGGCTCTGAAGGGCATGAATGTGACTACGAAGCCGGAGCAGTTTGCACAGCACTTGGATTTCATTCGCCAATCCATCAATTCGATGGTCAGCGACGCGCGTCACCGCAAGGGTGGCGTGGGAGACGGTGAATATCTGCTGCCGGGTCTGTGCATTCCGAAGGGTCTAGAGCCGTTCTTGCCAAGCTACCAGTGGGCTCTGATGAACGGATCACCAGAGCTGCGCCAAAGCGCGGCTGCTGGCCTTGGCGAGCTTGTGGAATTGAGCAGTGCTCCTGCTCTTCGTCCGTACCTGATCAAGCTCACGGGCCCGCTTATTCGTATTGCTGGCGATCGATTCCCAGGTCATGTGAAGGCTGCCATTCTCCAGACTCTGGAGATCATCCTTGCGAAGGGTGGCGTGGCACTGAAGCCATTCCTGCCCCAGCTGCAAACTACGTTCGTCAAGGCACTGAACGATACGGCCGTAGATGTGCGCGCGCGTGGTGCTTCAGCATTGAGCCTACTCGTTACACTTAGCCCGCGTGTGGAGCCTCTCCTTGCAGAACTCACAGAGCGCTTGCGCACCACGACTGGCGGAGTGCGTGAGGCTAACCTTGAGGCTGTTGCCTCTGTGGTGGATCGTGTTGGCGACAAGCTGTCGGCTGCTGGACGTAGCACTTTGGAGAGTGCCCTCGAGGAGATGCTCGAGTCGAGTGAAGATGCGCTGCGCGACGGCGCCAGCAAGTGCCTGGCGTCCTGCGTGGCTTCTACCGCGAGCAACGGCGACTTGGAAGCGGCACAGAAGCAGCTGCTGGAGTACAGTTTGGCCAATGTGTCGGAAGACGACTTGCAGGTGCTGCCTTGGCAGCGCCGCCAGAGTGCGACTGTGTTCACAGCGTTGGTGCTGCACAAGAATTCGGCACTGCTAACCGCAGATGTGACGGGCCAGTTGACTGCCGCACTTGTTGCTTTGGCACAGGATGAGCAGACTGCCGTTTGCAACCATGCTCTTCAAGCTCTTGGTGCTGTGGTGAAACGCCAGGAGCGCGTGGACAATGTTGCTCCTCTTGTGCCTGTGCTTGTGGAGGGTGTGACGCACAAGAACAAGGACGTGATTCGTGGCGCGCTTCGCGTGGTGAAGGTAGCTGCTAAGCGTTCGCCGGAGCAAACGCGCGAGCACCTTGCCACGCTGGTACCCGCTATCTTCCAGCTTATCAAGAGCAACAACATGGCTGTGAAGCTGCCAGCTGAGCGTACACTTTTGTACCTGCTTGAGGTGCACTCGCGTCCTGAGACGCAGGCGGAGTACCTGCGCAGTGGTGCTGCCGATGCCAAGATCATTGGTGAGTACTCCCGCCGTGTGTTGAGCAAGCTGAAGGCTGACAGCGGTGACGAGAGCGACTAAGAAAAAGTATCGCACAGCTACTTAGAATGTGGGCGCAGGCGTTGAAGAGGTAGACCGTGTGTAGTTTGCTACGCTTAGACTATTATCCGATGTCGCATGACAAATGCACGGGATAACCCTTACGTTCATTTGATCGATAAATAAGCATTCTCTCTGTCTAGACTACAAAAGCTCGGCAACAAAAGCGAAGCACACTGGTCCGCACACTTTGAAGCTGGCTACGCTGAAGCTTCTTCTGGGCAGTAGGACTGCGAGTCCAGCTGCTTGCACCGCGTGCCAGGGCCACGAACAAGTCAGCGAGTCAGCGGAACTGTAGCCGACTCAAGATCATGTGCCGGCGTGCTAGTCACCGTCGCGGCGGTCGCTGCAGAGCCTCGTCGACGACCACGGCGTGATGGCAGATGATCACCGTATGAGCGTGAACTCAACGCATGCTGTTCATTTGGAACTGCACATATACCCGGCTGCAGAGTTCGAACAGCAAACGATATGAATCCAAAGAAACCTTTTCAAAGAGCAACGAAAAGCGTACCCAACGCCAGCGCACGACCATGGAGATAGCCACCGCATATGCGATCACAGTAGCAGCTATCGTGATGCTAAAGCAGTCACCGTTATCAAACCGGAGGTAGAACCTCTGCCACAAAAACAACGCCGCCGTGCCCAACACGCCTGCAACAGCACGCCAGCAGCCTTTTAGTAAAGCACAGTCTCCTTCCTCTACTTACTGTCCGTACCAGTGCCGAACAGCAAAATTCCAGGCATCATGCCGACCCAGAAAACCACCTCCCTCGTCGGGTTGCCCAGTTGCAGATACACCGCCACTAGCGTACACAGCAGCGCAAAACTGAGTCCCACCGCCAGGACCCATACCATCAAGTCCGGCACCAGCTCCCCATTTGTGTGTTTGTGACACAACACAGCTCCGTCCTGCATATCCACGACCGTCACGGTCCGATTGGTCCCGGGGCTGGAAAAATACCACCACCCTTTCAGTAAATAATGATTTTAAAACATAATAGAATGATGGCCCTACATGTTCATCTGGAACGAGTCGTCGGCGCAGAATTCCTGCCACGACTTGGAGTTCGTGGACCCCTCGCCCACGACGTAGACGCTCTTGAGAGACGCGTGCACGTCCGGGTCGTCGCTGAACTCGAGCCAATGGCGGCGCAGCAGCGCGAAGAACAGCAGCGTGCACACGGCCATACACAGCAGGATCTGGTTGGCGTTCGGCAGGCCGAACTGCCGGTGGTGGCGGCGCCGCATGCCCAAAAAGTAATAGTGAGCGAGGTCTCAATCATGGTAATGGGAATAACCCTAGCCTCGATGTATAACATATGGGTAATTCGTAGGTGAAAGTCTATGGAACTTGATTGTTGTATGTAGCGCATGTCACATAGGAGACTAAAACAATGGTTAATTTGGAGTACCCGGACCAATTTTGAATAAGTGTCCTCTAGCGTCCACCTTTGGTAACTAATCTCTTGAGTGGAGATCGATCGATCCTTTATTCGACACGGCTGAATTCCGTCGTATTGGTGCTCGGGCGGTAAAACACGAACGAGAAGTCTGCGTGGAACGGACCCGGGTGGAAGACGCCCACGGATGAGTAGCCGAGCTGGAACTGCTCGGTCGAGTCTCCGAGGATAAGCACGTCTGGGGTTGGGAAAAGCTGCAGCGACGAGTCGAAGTCCCAGTTGATCGGGTTCGCCATTAGCGGCAGTGGACACAAGTGCGCTTGATCGATGAGCGTCTTGGCCAACTGGAAACAAACATGAACCACAAGGCAGCAACATTGTCAACGACTGCACGAAGGACGCTTTCAATCACGCAAGCGTTGCACCGTACATGCTTGGAGATATCAGTTTGGGAGACGGACTGACCGGCCTCATCATTTTCGTCCATGGTCGCTTCCTCGTGCTCACTAGGCATCGGCGGCAGAATGGCATGTCGCTGCATTTTTTGCTGGAGGTCATCGCGGAAGATCACGATGTCTTGTGTGTAGTAGCGGATTCGACACGGGTTGGTGCTGCACGTAACATTTGGCACCTTTCGCACGAGCTCGCGTGTGCATTGATCAGGAAGCTGCTTGCAACACCAAAAGTTAGCATTCCTCCCTATTACCAACATTGATAGAAAGTGTGCTGTACCTACCGGGTGGCGAGGGAAGGCGCGAGACGAGCCCGGATCGTTAGGTCCAGGCACCAAGACGAAGCGCGAGTTCTCTGCGATTCCAGGGTACTTCAGGATCAGGTTTCCCAGATCCTCCAAGTATTCCCGCAGGTCTTGCAACGAATTGGACCCGGCACCTCCACCGATAGATGTGGACATGAAATCACCCATTAGAATGAACAATGTCGGCTGAACGCTTTCAAGTCCCTGGAAAAGCTCGTCCAGTTTGCTCATAACCTGTGGATCGTCCAGGTGCACATCAGACAGCACGATGAATGTAGCATGGTGGTCGCTAGCTTCTAATGTTCGGATCTGCTCGCGCTGTTGCGCCGATACCTCCACGCCAAGAGGGTCAATGCCACCCAGAACCTCCAAAGATGCCTCCTTTGTCTCTGGCGGTGGGAAACCCATTGACTAAAAACACAACACCACCAAAATGACTCAGTGCCATCCCCCTTGCAACAACGTTCAACAGCAGAATTCTTACCTGGACATGAAGCACGTCATCGATCACTTCTCCTTCTACCAGTACAACACAGTTGATTGTGAAGAGGCCGTCAGTGTACGCTGCATTCGTAAGATCAATTATAATCCGTGACGTGAAGTCTTCCAGGTACATCCTCTTGCGTTCATCCTGGCCGAGCATGCCAATCACGCGTCGCACTCCCGTTACACCCAGGAGCGACTCAATCCGCGATAGCTACACAACAGACCAACGAAGTAAGCTCTCAATCTCCGCCACCAGCACCTTTTCCAGCAAAATGAAATACTCTACCTCCATGTACTCCGTGGTGCTGGCCAGAGCAGCCGACGGGGGTGCAAAGAGTCGATTCCGCTTGACACGGAGATCCACCGACATGAACCGGTCTCTTAGCAGCTGAATCCTCGACTCTGGGCCAGCATGGAGTCGGCGGTGGGCGTCTGCTTTGAGCTCGTACGAGTTGTTGTGCCTGTTGAAGTGCAGCCTCGGCGTGTCGAACGCCCCGAACACCTGGATCTGCTCAAAATCGTTCTCGGCCGAGACGGCCAAGAGCGTGTCCAGGGCGCTCTCCAGAGCTTCCAGCGTCACCACAGACGTCGTCACTAAACAGCACAAAAAAATCAAATTAGTCCTTTGAAGAGGGTTTGAGAGCTTTTCCGACTGAAAACGCACTCTTGCTGCGGTCGATGTTGTTCTTGATGGCGTAGATGACATCCTCCAGCTGTAGGGACGACTCACTGCGCACGGAAGGCGAGATATTGAGCGTTAATTAACGAAGGAGAGGGCGGCGTCAATGTATTGTTTGGACGATGCTACTGAGCGGTTGGAGACGAAAATTAGAGGAGCAGACGTGCAGGACGAATACGCACTTAGTCAGTTCGTCGGTGAGTCGTCGCAGCGCGTCGGCATGGAGCGAAAGCCCCTGCAACTTGCACGCGCGCAAAACCCGCTTGGACGCCATAAATTTCCCGCGTTTTTGAGTGGAAACGGCGCCAACATTTCGATGCACTTTGATGGTACCGTGTGCCACAGATGGGTACAAAAAATGCACGTTGAAGTTGCAGTGCAATTGTATTTAAGTCTATCTATGCGGCCAGGACAGGACAGAACTTCTAAGTACAACCTGCTGACTCTGGCGGTCAAAAACCTGGAGGTTCCTTCAATTTGAACACGCTAGTAGGTCTGGTTGCCGCCTTGGCCCAGCCCCAGCACGTAGCTCATGCCCTGTGCGTCACGCACGGCGGACGAGTCGCCCATGGCTGCGGACACCTGCGAGTAAGTGTTCCAGCACTGCGCACTCTGCGGCCTCGCACTCAGCCTACAGTGAACATGCAACAGAGAAGGAAAGTTAAAAGGCGGGTAGATGGATTTAATTTCTTCGTCCTCATACCGTTCGTTGAGGAGAAGCTTGGCGAGGCGCAGATCGTCGCACTTGCTAGCACTGCATTCCACGATACCACAACATTAATATGAGAGCAAACGCCACGCTTTTTATGAAGGAGATAGCCGTACCATTCGATGAGAAGCTGCTCCACAATATCTTGGTCTACGTCGGTTCCGCCAAGAAGTCCAAGCTTTCCACGCACTGGAAGCAATGCTTGGGTAGCATCTTTGAATCGAGCCTACATGAAACATTTAAAAAAAATTAAGTTGGTGAGTCGTACATCTAAACAAAATAGGATGCGAGCAATAGCAGTGACTTCACAAACCTCGGCGTACGCCTGGAAACCCTTGCAAACACCGCTGTACACCTCCTCTAGCTCGCCTGACAGCAACATGGTTTGTAAGTATCTGGGCTCTCACCATTCCGCCAAGAACGGAGAACATTACCTGGGCAAGATGAAAAGCTAAACTGGAACGGAGTCGTGCCAAGTGCGACTTCCAAGTGGCCAGTGTCGACGGCGGGTTCGGCGAACAAGGGTTCCGGTGAGGGAGTAGCGCCGGTCGGCACGCACGACAAGATACTCTGCGCGAGTGAAAGGCAGTCGTTAGATGAAAACAAGGGGTCAAATCATAGTCATCACAACATCAGGTACTCACGTATCGTAGCACATTCGCAAGAGGGTGGAGGCGGGCTTGTGACACCACATTTGTGCTGGTGCTTGAAGGCGGTAGTACGGCAGACCAGTTCTGGAGGAGATACTCGCCTAGCTCTGTAGTGTCTTGGCCTGCAAAGCGCAATCTCCAGTAGAGCTGTGTCGCATCGCACAGCGTTGGCACGGCGTGGGGAGCACCGTCGGGTTGGTAAGGTAGGATATTCACCTCCAGCATCTTGTTGATGCGGTCATAGTGACCCAAATCCATCATGTACAACGCCCACTGAAAGTAAAGGTGATGCTCTAGCGGCCCACCATTGTCAAAGCCTTCCTTGAATTGGTTCGCATAGCTCGCTCCATGGTTTGCGTTACCTCGCGCTTCTAGGACGTGCAGCATGGTGTGCACTACAGTACACTTGTGTTAGTCTGAAACCGATCAAAAGTCAAACCCACCGCCACTTACATGCCCAGCGATCGTTTTTATTCATGGATAGCGACTTCTCCGCCAGAGCTTCAGCGGCATCCAGCTGGCCAGCAGCTTGCATTCCATACGCCTGCATACCCAACAAGTGGCTGTATGCAGTGTCATTAGGCGACCAAGCAGGCAAACGGCGAGTCACCGTAGCCAGCATGTTCTTGTAGTCACTGCAGCACACCCAACAACATTCACCTCGTCAATCCCCACGGATGCAACCCCAGCCCAACATCAAGTTTCCATCCCACCCCAAGAAAAGGTAAATATCATAGCAACAGCGCAGCGCCAGCAGGTCCGAGTGATCACGCAGCAAGATGGTCTCGTAGACCACAGCAGCCTCGTGGTGACGGCCGTGCACCATCGCGTCCAGCGCCAGCACGTGCATCTTCTCGCTCGTCGTCGTCTCCTCTGCAAAAACAGCCCAGCACTTGAGCCTCTCCACCTCATTTCTAAACCTTTCTCGATCCCTCACCCCCTTTAGCGATTGTCGCCGCCGTGTCCAGCCTGTCGGCAGCGTCCAGCGCGTCCTGGTGCATGAGCGGGGCGAGGCACTGGCTGGCGCCCACCAGCACATGGCCCATTAGAAACGGCGCGTCCTCCTCCGCCAGCACCTGCTGCAGCATGAACTTGGGGTGCGAGTTCATGCTCACGTACTGCAGACCCTCGGTTAGAAACGCGGTTAGAAAGCCAACAGTTCACAGCCACGTACGTCCAGCAGCGCCAGGTCGTACGCCTGCTGCTTGCTCGTGCTGCGGCTGAGCGACGTGTTGCGCGCGCCCTCGAACTCGCCGATGCCGAAGATCGAGCCCAGCAGCGACATGG
>JAHWLE010001184.1:0-13390 GCA_024679135.1 Phytophthora foliorum
TGCCCCAACGGGCACCTGTTCCAGCTGCGCATGCCGCCGAGCACGGGCAACTCGCAGGGGCTCAGACAGAGCTTCAACGGCGGCGCGCCCATGACGTCCGGGCCCCGACCCATCATGCGCCAATGCCCCACGTGCTACACACGCGTGCAGATGCCCCCCGGCAGCCAGGCCGGCCAGTACATGTGTCCCCACGGACACACGTTTTACTTTTCCCCGTTCCAATAGATTGATGCGCGTTTCACTGCTCGCTTCGTGTTGACTTTTTGGTGTATTCAAGAAGGTAGGGACTAACTGTGGATGTGTCTTACGTGTCGTGTGTCGGAGCTTGGGAGATCAGCATCTCTCCAGAGAGGAACGCGTCGGCGCGGTGCAGAGTGTTTCGCGAAGACAGGTCCACTGGGTACTTGTACATTTCAGCGGTGAAAGCCGCGCTGTTGGCCGTGCGCTGGTCCACTTGCAGGTACGTCCAGCACTCGGGGAACAGCACGCTAGCGCCAAGAGTTGGAGACGTAACACCGTCACCCGTTGGCGAAACGGAAGACGTGCTGGTAGTGGCAAGCTCGACTACGACGCAGGCTGCGTGTGGCAAGTTCTCCAACGGTGTCTGCATGTGCCACGTGAAACCCCAAAGGAGCGCGTTGGATGCCGTCACAGGCTGCACGGACACTTGCTGCCGCATCTCGACGAGATTGCGCTGTCCGTCCATTACAGAGACGACTATGCGCGGCCTTCGACTACCCAGCGATGTCGCGTCGGTCAATCCGATGAGCTCGACGAAAAGTGACACGTACGAGCTGTGGCGCACTTTACCCGGCTGCTTTATCAAGAAAAGCAACGGTAGCTCTTCCTCGCTTGCACTCAAGCGCCGTGTTATCTTGTTGGGTCGCTTCAGCAATGCACTTCCTGCTGCCAGCAGTGCGTTTGCCGTTCCACTAGGTGGCTGGGGGGCGTGTGAGATCCCTACGGATGCGCATGCAGCTGAAGAGATACTCGTGATAGCAGTCTTCGCCAATTCAGCCTTCAGGCAGCGTACCAGAATCAAATGCGGCTCAGAAAGTCCTGACGCTAGTGCCCCGCGGTCCAACAGCAGCTTTGCCAGTGCCAAGTGTCCGGCCTGCAGTGCCAACTGCAATGGAGTTTCGTGCCGTGTTGTCATCGCGTTGATATCGGCTCCATTCTCCAGCAGCCATTGCGTCGTCTTCACTAGCTCCAGCTCGGCATCCAGGAGAGACTTGGACTTAGAAGAGGCTGCAACGACGGTAACATCCAGCTGTATCTCACTATTGGTACTGCTTGTGTTGTTGCCGCGATCATCATCTTCAATCGCCGCTAAAATCACGAGACTATTGCAGCTTGCGACCAAGTGTAGTGGCATCTCCTGTCGGGGCGATGCACTTCGCAGGTTACAGGCCTCCTGGCGGGCCTGGAAGTCCACAAACTCGAGCTTGTTATTCTGTGCGGACCGGTGCATGGCAAACACACGCGACTCGATGCTGCTTGGGATGCTGTTGCGCAGATGTGCGAGCCAACACTGAATTTCAAGAGCACCCGATGCAGCGAAGTATAACCGACCCTCCTTGTTGCGCCCACGCAGCAGTTGTGGCGAGTGCAGCTCGAAGGCGAAAGGCAAGTCCACGCTTGTCTTCAGCAGAGCATTGGTCAAATCAATCTGACAGGAACTGGGTCCGGCCTTGCGGTCATTCGGGTAGTAATCTAGCTGTGGACGATCGTGTTTATCCGCAGCTACACTGAGCACCACGTATCGACGCATCCAGCGTGAAGTTTCTCGCCGCTTACGGAGAAATCCACTGTAGACTATGGTTCGCTCAACCGCTGTGGTTTCAGGCTCGTCTTCTTCTTGCTGGTTCCGGGTCTGGTTCGATGGCATCACTGTATTGGCATCCTCCTGCTCCGGTCCATCAGTAGAGCTGGACTTGACAGTTTGCTCCGATGTTTTAAGAGTTGACGGGATGGGATCACGAGCTCGTGTGGCTGCCAATTCAGTTGTCTGGAGCGCAAGGAATTTCACCATTGCATGCTGGCCGTAGGCACACGCCTCATGGAGCGCAGTAAATCCGCGGCCGTTCTTGAGTCCAAGTAACTCTGCCTTGGTGCGTTCATTGAGCATGTACTTGACGACATGGAAATCACCGCATGCTGCAGCTTCGTGGAACAACGAGTTATAGCCGAAGGCGCGTGGCTGCAACGTAAAGAAAATATCCGGGCAGCTCCGCAGCTTGGCCATTCGTCGGTCTGATTCCTCCATGCGTGTGTGCTGGGTCCAGGACGATGAAGCGATACCGCTACCTGGTGCTGCGGCGTTTGATCCTCGATATGCAAAGACGCTAGCCATCTCTGCTTCCCAACGAACACGTCGATGGTGTGATCGCCACGACTTCTGAATGCGCCTTGACGCGATACGAGCGCGTCGGAATTGCCGACAAAGCAACCAGCTCGTTACACAGTACTGAAGTGTTCGGGTGCTTTGCTTTAGCGAGACGTAGCGGCACCTAGCAATCCACCCGATCAGCGCATGCTGAAGGCAAGCCACAGCATCTTTTCGGTCGTTAAATATCTGTCGCGCTGCACGCTGACGGCGTAGGCTCTGGATGCAGACGAGAGCTCTACGGAGCGCGACGAAGCGACTCCGTGCTTCCCACTTTCGCACCATTGCTTGCGTCTTAACGATACATGCTTTGAGCTTTTTGAAGCGCCTTCGCTGCAAAACCTGGCGTATAAATGCTGCCAAGACGATTGCTGCCTTCCTCTCACGCAGGAATCGACGACGCTGGGTACGAGCTCGGTACTTTGTTTGGATACGAACTGCTGCTCGTCGCTGGGTCAAGAAAGCTCGACGGTGCGCATGCATGCGCTGCCACGACTGCAATCTGAGTGTAGCGCGAGCACGCATTTTTCGCTCTCGTTCAGCAGCAGTGCGCAGCATGAATCCTCGAACATGACGCTGAATCTCAGTGGCGGCCCGCGTGGACTTGACAAAGCGCAGGAACTTACAGCGCGTAACATATCGCCGTGAAACGCGTGTCAGGACGATAGCAGCACGCTTCTTCTTCTGGAACAGTGCGTGCAGTTGGAAGCCACGGAGGCGGGTTTGGATCTGGATGGCAGCATTCCGCTGCTTCAAAAACTTCACGCGTTGTACTCGCATCCGCCACAGCGCTTGCCATTCTAATGCCGCTCGACGCAGCAAGTGGAATTTCTTGAATGTTAGTCGGGAACGCACCAGCTTGGACTGGAGAATCACAATGCTCTCTTGTCGTAGTGTGGCTAAAGACGCCTCGAGCCGCTCAACCTGGCCGTAACGCAGGAAAATCTCGTTCTTTCCCATGGCGAAAATTTGTCGAGCTGGTGGTCGAGTGGGTTTTTCATCAACTTCAGGTGTTTCATCGTCTTCCTTTGCCGGGTCACTTTCTCGCTCGAGTTCCTTATCCTTGAGCCACTCGCGGGCGATTGCGTCACATGCCTCACGAGTTTTGCTGGTATTACCTCTCGTGGTTGCTACGTCATACTTTGCGATCGCCAGTGGCCAAAAGAGCTCGTAGAAGACGTTGAACTGTTTGCGGATTGGGAACCCCTCCTGCCGAATTCGTACAACCTCGAGCACACCGCTATACACGAGCTGGTCGCGCACAAGTTCGCAGCTGAAACCACCCGGAAACTTGAGGTTGTTTGGCTTGATGCACTTGACGTAGCTGGGTGTCGTGCTCCACAGAACCTCCATGAGCTCAGTCAGCTGCGTGCGGAAGCGACTCGACACGGTAGTCGTGCCGGTAAGCGATGCACTCTGTGTACGCTTGTGCATTGCTCCAATTGGCGTCGTTGGCCCTCCACGTTTTGTTGCCGCGCCACCGATTGCAGTCGCAGCGGGGACATTGAACATGGTTTGCAGAAGCGGCTGCGAGCTACGACGCAGTAAGTCCAGCAAGTCTTCGTGCAGATTGTCCGTGTTTTTGGCGATGAAGTCGTGGATGTCATAGATAACATCCCCTGCGTAGTGGCGAATGATGAACTCGTCGCACTCGAAGCGTGGCTTGGCGTAGCTCGGATGCTTCTCGAGATGGTTTCCATGGTAGATCGTGAGCAGTTGCTTATCCGTGGTCTTGCGCTTGAGCAGCATCTGCTCCTCGAGTAGCGGCAGCAATCCGAGCGGCGGTTTTTGGATTAAGTCCAGGCATCGCTGATTGTCCTGAAATTCCACAGGGGAGACTGCGATGCCCTCGCGAGCGTATCGCTCCTGCTCCAGCACAAACACGTGCTTGTTGAACTGCTGCTGCAGTGTTTCATTAGTGAAATTGATGCACAACTGCTCGAGGCTGTTGCGCTTCATCACCTCAAACCCGAAGATATCGAGAATTCCGATAAACGGGGTTATGGATGGCGCCGTTGCGCCGCCTTGGCCACGAGACTTCGGCGTCTTTTTGTCGGCACCTGCCGTAGGAGGGATGAGGGATGTCTGCTGCTTGGCACAGGCATTGATGCGCGTGATCACATGGTGGAAAAGCTCGCCGTACAAGTATTTGCAGAAAGCATCCATCGCATTTTTGGCCTGCTCGGGGGTAAGCTTGATCTCCAGAATGCTGCCGCGACCGGTGATGGTGGTTTGTGTTACCATCTTGTTGGCGAACTCCGTAGCGTCAACACCCAACAGCATCGCTACATGCTCAAGGTTCACACCATCATCACATTCTGGGAACACAACTCTGGTTGGATCGTCCTCTCGACGATCATCGCCATTGCTTTCATCTTGCGTTGTCGGGCTTTCGAATTGCACGTTGCCGAGGTGAAGAATGGCTGCCAGAAGCTCGAACATAGGGCGCTGGAAGCTAGTGTTGTCCATTCCAAGCTGCTCCAGACACCGTCGGAGCTGCTCAAACTCGGTGGCATCGTCCACTCCGTCCACCTCGACACAATCTCCACGAGTGAGGTACGTGTAGTTCCACACGTCGTTCCGCAGCAGCAGTGGCCGATCGGAGTCTGCAGGGTCTGACGTCGTATTTGTCAATGAATCAAGCCCCGCCAGCAACTGATAGAAGATATGGTAGTTGCGCTCGTTAACTTCCGGGCGTACGAGTCTCGTCTTCTCCAGCAGAAAGTGGCGGATGGAGACCCCAGCCATGCGGCCTTCGCTGCTGTAGTGGATCTGGATATACTTGCCGAAACGACTGGAGTTGTCGTTGCGCGAGGTCTTGGCGTTTCCGAACGACTCGAGAATTAAGTTCGAGAGCACCACGCACTCCTCGATCTGCTCGTGAACACCCGCAGCAACAGCTGCCGCCTTTCCGGTACTTGTGCTGGCAGCGTGCTTGCTCGCTGTGGCAAGGTACTTCATGATGTACTTGGAAGCCTCAGTCTTGCCGGCACCGCTTTCTCCACTGATGACAATCGACTGTGGTGTGCCAGAACCAGGAACGACTCCTTTCATACCTGTGTACGCCTTCTCAGCGATCGAAAATAAATGAGGTGGCGCACTGCTGTCGCTGCTTGAGCCGTCTCCGGTGGCCGTAGCAGCTTCCTGGCGGTTCTTCATGAAGCCAACGACGTCGTACAGCAGCGGAATGGATTTGTACGGGTTGATCGAGAGCAGAATATCTGCCGTGAAGGTGTAGATCTGGTCTCGCTCAAAGCGCTGGCGCAGCACATTGAGCAGTGGCGCCTCGTGCATGTTGTTCATGAGCGCCACGTCAGCGTGGTCAACAATGTGCGAGGCGTCGAAGGTGAAGAGCTGGTCCATTCGAAGGGTCTGCACCTGGTCGTCCGCGGCGTCAGGAAGGTACACCTGCGCCGTCCGCCTGTCTTCGGCGATGGTCTGCACCTCGCCGATGCGCCAGAGCACTTTGGCGTCGGCCACCCACACTTTGGTGCCCACCTGCAGGTGCTTGGCGTCGATCTGGCCGAGTGCGGGGCGTCCTGAATGGTTGGCATTGTTGCTCTGCTGCTGCTGGTTGGTGCTGCTGGGGCTGTCGACGCCTTTTCCGAGCGTCTTGGAGCTCGGCGGGCGAGTCGAAATCGTCGGCGGCGTTCGTCTCGCGAGCATCGCCACCCTCTGCGATCGAAGGTGCGCTGGGCTTGGACTCGAGTGCTGGAGTGGCGCCCCTTGATGCCAGTCGTTTCGAAACGATTTTGTATAGATGGACCAGTAAAAAACAAAAAGGCAAGTTGAAGTTGCTCGTACTTAGTCAGATCTCTGCGCGTTATTCCTACTTCCTACCGCCACTTCATAGCGCCACTTCAGCCTCAATTACGTGGCCGGATAACAGTCGCCACCTCAAGATGCACGGCGACCTGCGCGGCTTCTGTGCGTGTCCCTCTCGTGGCTCTCCCTGCTGCGTCTGCTAACTCTCTCTCTCTGCGCTGTGCAGACGGCGCGCCTGTCACCTACGCCTTCTCGCTCGCAGTGGGCGCCTGCAGCTCCGCCAGTCTCCTGCTGGACCGCGGCCAGCTCCTGGCGCTGGACAGGGACGCCATTTTCTCTCGCGCCCAGTATTGGCGGCTGCTCTCGAGCCAACTCACTTTCCACCAGTTGCGTCGCGGTCTTATTTCGGAAAAAAATATCCCCCTGTATTGTCATATTTGCTAACGTAGTTATTCTAGTGGGCTGGCCGTGTCGTTAGGTCTCTACGTCGTGTTCCAGTTCCGAGTGCTGGAGCGGCAGCTGGGTTCTCGCAAGTTCGGGAGCGTCCTGGTCTTCGTGCTGCTGATTTCTGGGGCGTTGCAGCTGGTGGCGCTGACGTCGACCCCCTGGCTGGCCAAGACGATCCCTGGAGGCGCCTACCCCGTTATCGGAGCTCTTGCAGTGTACTTCAACAGTACGTGACTCTCCTGCTGCTTGGTGGATTGAAGAGCTGTTGACGGTGTGTGTGTTTTTTTTTTATTGTTTTTAACTCAAGAGTTTGTGCCCAAGCTGCAGCCGCGCTCGCTGAGCGTGTGGGGGCTCCACTTCTCGGACAAGTCGAGCACGTATCTGCTCATGCTCGTGGTACGACTGCGCTGATTTGGGCGTGGAGGTTGTGGCAGGCGGGCTTTACAGGTTGTCTCACGAGGCTCTTTTACTACTACTCTGTAGCTGCTGGCACGTGACTTCCGCGCGTTGCTTCCGTTTTTGGGTGGGTCGTTCCTGGGCCTCCTGTTCAGCTCCACGCCGCTCGGACGACTTCGACTGCCATCGTTTGCTTGCTCGGCTTTTGGTTTGCTGCACCCACTGTTCAAGGTGGTCCCTGCGAGTGCGTTGGCGCTCCAGCGACAGCGGCGTGCTCTCGAAGCCCAGCGCCGAGTGAATGCACGATTGAACCGCGGCCGCCCTGCTGCACCTGCAGTGGGGGGTCAAGGCTTCCGCGACCAATTACTGCCGGGTGCAGGTGGGATGATGCCTGGTGGGGCTCCTGCTGCCGCTGCTGTTGTTGGCGGCATGTTGCCTCCCCACCTCGCGGCTGCACCTCCGTCCGAAGATGCCATCCAACAACTCATGGTAAGAAGCGGTGCTTGTATTTTAAACTAAAGTGTCGGCGCTTGACTCACAATGGTTTTTGTTTGCGTTTGTAGATCCTCGGCTTCGATAGAGAGCGCGCATTGCAGGCGCTTCAATCCACGGACAACAACGTGGAGGCGGCCGCAAATCGGCTCCTAAACGGATTGTAGAGGAAGCAGGTGGACGATACACAGATAAAGACGAAGTCAGACATCGCATGCCGATTTTCCAAGTAAGTACATACAGCAAAGCCCCATGTGTTCCCCTCGTTCAAAGCGACTGCGTTACCACTCATTCTGCAGCCATGAGCCACTGTCGATACATCAGTTTTTCTTGGGCTATCAACTCGAGATGTCATTTGGGTCGGCTGGCATCACGAACAAGGATCTCCTTTCGGGTATGGTGCAAGCTCGCCGCTGAAAAGTGAGTGTCGTGCTATCCAGGAGTTTGGCTTCATGGCGTTATGAAGAACGATAGTCGATCGTGATAAATCCAGAACTCTGGACTCATCGAGGTGTTCATGGCGAAAATGACGATCTGCCGGTGGAAAGTAAAGGTCAGTCGGTCTCCAATGGATGCACGAACCCCCACCCATGTCTGGATCCACCAGATTTTAGATGTGGACGAGGAGCCATTGTCCGAAAGACGCCGTCGCGTGGAAGTCTCAATTGCATCGAAAGATGGCTAGGTCTCACGTAACGTGGCTGTCAGTGTACGCTGTCCTTGTAGCGTTGCAAGCAGTGGCAATGACACCTCCGGTATGCATGAACTCGGGGGGACTCTGGGGTGGCGGCAGCCTTCTTTCGACGTGCAACGCCCAATGTAGCGGCGGGGTGCTCTGCGACGTAGCTGTTGATGGAGCCTACACGTGCCTCAACTACACAGACTCAGCCTTTGTCCTCCTCATCCGAGATTCAGGCTACGTGAGCAACGAGGACTCGGTCTCACGGGTTGCCGACCCGAACTACGTCTCGGCAGTAACCGGTCTACCGGACGATACAGGGATCTACCCTCATATTGGCAACTGCTACCTGTATGATGTCGCCAAGCTGGAAATCCCGTCGGACATTGATCAATTGTAAGTATCATCAGAGTTTACTGCTGGGTGACCTTGAACTCATGAATGGTGTACTCGCGAATAGTGTCCTGACAGGAGGCGACACGTACAGAGCTTACTACAAGGGACGCGTGGGGTACATCAATTTCAACTCGGACTTCATTGTCAACCAGTCACAGATCACCAGAGTGTCACTGATCAATCTCAACCTGAAAGATATCATGCAAAACCTCTCGTCAAAGCTACCCACGAACATCACGCAGCTTGATTTGAAAAATACTTTGACTCACACGTTTCCGACCCAACTCACAGCGTTCACGAAGCTTGAGGAACTGTAAGTCTTCCCGAACGAATTGGTTAGCTAGAACATCCCTGATCTGACTTCTCAACTCTCTACTGCACACAGATCACTGGAGGGAAACTACATATCGACACTCAACAACACCGACGTGATACCTACGCTGAAAAGTTTGTACGTGTGTGAATTGTCACCTAGAATTGCTTGAAGTAATACTCATGTTTGAGTTGCTTTCTGTGACCAGAAATCTTGCGGCGAACAACATCACCGCGATGCCTGCATCCCTTACAAACCACGAGAATCTCGAGAGCCTGTAAGTGTATGGAGTCGATGCATAAGGAACATTTTTGCAAGATTAATTAGGCTTGGACTTTGCTCAGAAACTTGGGCTCAAACAAGATCGAAGAAGTATCGTCTTCGGACTCCTCAGACACACTCACAACGCTGTACGCCCGATTTTGGATTGGTTTTGTTCTGTGAACGTCGACTGATCCTTACTCCGTGAATGATGATTTTGTGTTTGTAGGAACCTGAGCGACAACAACATTGTGACTTTTGAGGCAACTTATCCAAACCTGAAGACTTTGTACGTCAAAAGAGCACTAGCTCAGTTTGTTTGATAAATGCTTTTGATTCTAACGTTTGTTCATTGCAGATACCTAGGCAGCAACAAATTGACTGAAATCCCAGAAGCCGTATACGATTGTACCAAGCTAAAGCGCTTGTACGTAATGCCAGCGTCTTCGCCCGATCCATAATCTCAAAAGTCGTGGCAATCTTATTCACTTGTCGTTGTGTATGTGGCTCACAGGTATTTGTCCGGCAATAATCCATCTCTCTTATCGCCAATATTCACGGAAGACCAGTTCCAGTTCTTGCAAGATCTCGACACGCTGGACGTTACTGAAGATGATTTCGACACTCAAGTAAAATGTCAGTCGAACAATACGCAGCAGCTCCGCAAATCAATTCAAGTCTGCCTGACATCGCCCGCGACCGTGACTACGACGGAAGCATCCAGTGCGAATACCAAGGCATGGAAAATTATCGTAATCGCCATTAGTGGAGGGTTAGTGATTCTCGTCCTGCTTGCGATCGCGGTTTGTGTGTGGAGCCGACGTCGACGGGTTGCGAAGTTCATTACGGCTGAATTGGATGACCCACAGCTGATACCCTTGATGTTGAAACCGGGAGATATCAAGAACATCAAGAAGATTGGCGCTGGTGCTCATTGCGTTGTATGGCTCGTCAAATACCGCAAGACCCAGTTGTTGGCCTCAAAGCGTTTGCGGAAGGACTTGCCACGTCGTCGAATCACGAAAGCCTTTATCGAAGAGATCAAGTTAGTAGCACCACTCGACCATCCTAGTGTTGTCAAGCTCGTCGGAATCGCTTGGACAGTCAAGACGGACATTCAGGCGCTCTTCGAATACGTGGACAACGGCAATGTGAACGACTACCTCTCCAGACCTGGGACGCTCCACGAGTGGACTCAGCAAAAGCTGCAGATCGCCTTGGAGGTGGCGGAAGCGCTCGTCTACCTTCATTCATTTGCGCCGCCAATTCTGCATCGAGATCTGAGGGCCAGCAACGTGCTGCTCACGAGTGGAATGAAGGCAAAAGTGAGCAAGATTGGTGTATCGCGTTTGCGGGTAATGGCGAGCGGAGACAAGGATCAACAAACCGCCGTCGCCTTGGGTCCATGGCAAGCGCCAGAAGTTCTGATGGGAGCAGATGAGCGTGATCCAGCGGTCGATATCTTCAGCTTTGGTGTACTGCTGTCCGAGTTGGATACCCACGCACCACCGTACAACGATGCTCGAAGTTTGAGTGGCACGCAATTGGCAGACGCTGTGGTTCTTCAGATGATCGCAGCAGGCGCGATTCGGCTTCGATTTGGTGGAGACTGTCCTCCGGATTTGAGGTCTCTCGCCGATTCCTGTCTCGCCAAGAATCCTCGGATGCGTCCTGCTGCATCTGAAGTGGTGTATGCGCTACGAACCATCAAGAAGCTTGTATAATTGGGATGAGGCAGCTCTTTCGTAGCGTTCAAGACTGTGATTTTGTTTGGTGATGTAAAGACATCTCTCAATTGCTTGCCGATACGGATAGTACATTGATGAATGAAGAAATGAAAGCGCTAACTTTCAACAGGGTGGACGACTTGAGAGGTTGACGATGCTGCAGGTGCTGCTAGCAGTAAGCACCAGTAGGTGCAGGAGTTGGCTCCGAGGTGGAGTTGATACCAGGCGAAGGCGTCGCTGGAGGGCAGTGGTTGAGGCAGGTGGGCTTGTCGTGGTGGGGGCCTCCGTGGTTTCTTCAGGGCTCAGATGGCACAACTCGACCTTTTATCCGTAGTAAGTTACTAGTAGTAACAATTGGGCAGCGAAGTGACAAGCTCCTCGAGTTTTGAGGAACACGCCAAGCCGTTGATGGCCATTGTCGTAAGTGGCAACACTTGACTCGTCGGTGCACACGTCACCGAAGGTGACGAGATCCACCATGTCGCTGACCTCCGTGGAAGCCGTTGCCGCCGATGACAGAGCCGTCATGAGACCATGCATGGATTTCGAGGTCGAGAGAAAGCGCTGAGCTGAGGAGATCTGAAAGTGACGAGAGTTCTAACGGTGGAAAAATGCGACGCTGGTGCAGTTAACTTCATTTGTGGCAAGAGTGCACCCAGTTGAAGCTTGAAGCTTGGCGCTTTGGCTCTCGTACAGCAAACTGTAAGACCAATCCAAGGTTATACTGTACAGAATGTGGCATTAGAGAATCCTCGGTCAGCGATTTCCGGCCATCAAGTTTCAGCCTTTTTAGGTTTATCAGTGAGCATTCGAAGGTCGATGATTGCTTCGCATCAAGCAAGCATTGGAGCGGTCTCACAGCTAATAACGAGTCATGATTTTATTGTACTGGTGCTGCGTTGAGCGCAGCTAGGTGTCCTCCGCTGCGGTTCTCATGGCAAGACCCGACTTTCGTCGGCGTTGGCTCAAGGAGCAAGACCGGAGCAAAAAGTATAGTAGCCGCTATCTCCGCAGCTGGGTCTACTGAGTTACATCAATCAATGGGCGGCACCTACAGCTGGATTGACGAGGCCGACTGGTGCCGTCCGTCGGGGGGAGCGTTTACTTGCCGAAGTAGTGCAGCTCGATGGGCCGTGTGACCAGGTAGGACACGATAGCGAAGACCCACGCGAGCTCGACGCCAACGTCTCCCCCGTACGGCTCCTCACCGCATTTCTTGGCGATCGGACCGACGTACCACGTCTGGCTCATACCCAGCACGGCACCCACGATGCCCACACAGAACGAGAAGACCGCCGCAATCCCGTGCGGCAGCTTCTCGCGGTTGTCGTAGTCGGCCGGGTTGTAGCCCGAGTAGCCCTTGCGGAAGTAGAAGTGGTCCGTGAGACCGATGGCCGCGTATACGGACATCCAGTAGCCGATGACGTTCATGAAGTTCTCCAGCACGCTCTCGAAGTGCGAGTAGCCCGGCAGGGCCACGACGGCGTAGATGATGGTGCCGACCAGCGTCCATACGAAGCGCGGGATGCTGCGGGTCCACTCGCCAAAGACCTGCACAGTGATGGCGAACGAGTAGATGTTGGGGCAGTTGTTGGCGATGATGGACAGCGCCAGCAGCACGAGGCAGAACTGGCCGAAGCCGCCGAGGGGCCCGACGATCACCGCGCTGATGAGGCCGCCAGCGCCAGCCTCGTTGTAGCCGTCGCGGTACTTGCTGTCCGGGTTGCTCTCGTCCGTGGCCGTCATGAGAGCCACCCCTAGGAACTGCGTGAAGAGCAGCGGCAGGATGAGGCCCGTGTACGCCGAGAAGAAGACCTTGGTCTTGCTCTGGGTCACGGGGTGGTACACGGTGTAGTCGGCGGCGTAGGACGTCCAGCCGATGGCGAAGCCGAAGACGGTGGCGCCGAAACTCAGGACGTCGCCGACTTCCGACGTGCCCGTGCCCATGGGGATGTTGACGTAGGCGCCCGAGATGGCGAACTCAATGAGCACGATCATGAAGACGATGAAGGCCGGGATCCACGACCAGAACTCGTAGGCGTGCACGACCTTGTAGCCGAAGAGCGTGACGACGAAAGTGCAGACGGCGATGATGACGATGCCAGCCCAGCCGGGCACGTCGTTGTTGACGGCGTTGATGACCTGCGCGCCCACGATGACGTTGATGCAGGACCAGCCGAGGCACGCGATCACGTTGAAGAGCGCCACGATCTTGACGCCGTGCCAGCCGTACCAGAAGCGCGAGAGCACGATCTGCCGCAGACCAAAGATGGGCCCAAAGGTGGAGAAGTAGCACACTGGCAGGATGCCCACCATGTTGAAGAAGAGCACGACGAGGAAGGCGTCGGCCGAGCCCAAGTAGAAGAGCGACTTGCCTAGCACGCCAATGGCGAAGGAGCTGATGACCATGTTGGCCGCCAGCCACATGCTGCCCACGTTCAGCAGCGAGTCGTCGTGGCGCTCGTCCTCGGGCACGCGCTCGATGCCGCGCTGCTCGATCTTGAGCTTGCCGGCCCAGCGCTGCAGGC
>JAHWLE010001185.1:0-13385 GCA_024679135.1 Phytophthora foliorum
AGACGAACCGCGGCGGCTACGGCGGCCAGATCCAGGAGGCCAAGACCCAGTTTGCGGCCCTGCGCGGCGAGAAGGACGACCTGATCCAGCAGCGCAACCAGATCACGGCCCGTCTGCGGCAGACGCGCGACGAAAAAGACTCGACCGTCAAGCACCAGCGCAGCGTGCGCGCCAACCTCAAGTTCGGCTCGGAGCTCGAGTTCGAGCAGGCCATCGCTGAGCTGCGGCACAAGCAGGAGACGAGCTCCATGTCGCTCAACGAGGAGAAGCGCGTGATCAAGGAGATCGAGCAGCTCCAGGCCCAGAAGCTCCAGGTCGGCGCCGTCTCGGGCGACCAGGGAGTCGTGGAGAAGCAGAACGAGAGTATCAAGGAGACCCGCGCGCTGCAGGCCAAGAAGAACGACGAGATCGACGCCGTCCAGGAGAAGCTCAACGCGCAGAAGGCCGCGCTCGACGAGCTCTACCGCCTCAACGACGAGGAGAACAAGAAGGACCAGTTCCCTGTGCTCGCCAAGGAGCGCAAGGAGATCAAGGAGCAGCTGGACGACAAGTTCACGGCCATCAAGGCCCTGCGCAAGGACTTCAAGGAGGCCAACGACAAGTACTACAACAACATCCGCCTCGTGCGCAAGAAGAAGGAGCTCGAGCGCCAGAAGGACGAGGAGGCCCGCAAGGCCGAGTACGAGGAGAAGCTCGCCGACTACGAGAAGGAGATGGCTAAGATCCACCCCTTCCAGAACGAGATGGACCTGTGCGACGCCATCGTGAGCTTCATGGAGAAGACCTACGCCAAGGAGCTCAAGGACGAGCAGGACGACAAGGCGGAGACCGCTGCCGCCCCCGTGGAGCTCGACGGCATGAAGCCCCTGCAGCGTAAGGAGGAGGACTTCATGATGCTCGGCGCCGGTAAGAAGGGCAAGAAGGCCCGCCAAGGCAAGAAGTCGAAGAAGGCCGCCAAGCTGGTCCTGCCGCTCGCGCAGATGGAGGCTTTCAGCTCCGTCGGCCTGCTGCCGCCGTCGGCGGTGGGTGCCGTCTCGGAATCGCTGGCTGCCGTGAAGGCCAAGAAGGTCTGGTTCAACGAGCAGACGTCTCGCCCGAAGGAGGAGAAGCCCGCCGAGGCCGCGGTTGAGACTGCCACCCCGGCCAAGGTTTCGTCCCCCAAGAAGAAGAGCAACAAGAACAAGAAGTTCAACGCCAGCGACAAGGAGGCCTTCCCGTCGCTCGGTGGCGTTGCTGCCGATCTCCCTTCGTGGGGCCCGGGCATGGCTCCCATTGTCGCTGAGCCCGCCGTGGCGGCCGAGTTCGCGGACGCTGACGTCGTGACGGAGGACGAGTAAGCCAAGAGGGTCGCTCATGTGTGATCACCTCTGGACATACAACAGCACGGAACCAAGCACGCTTAAAGGGGGAGAGGCGCTCACTTGCTACCAAGGAAGAGCTTGGAACGTCTTTCACCTTTTACTCTAGTGCGTGTCTGCTTCCACATCGGTAGTAATACAGTAGATACTTCCAACGTTTATCAAGTACGCTTGTTCATGCCTTTCTTGCTATCAGCTACGATCAACTTCAGCAAAGAGCTGCTGCATTCGCTCGTTCTTGAGCTTCTCGCTGGCCAGCATAATCTGCAGCAACTGGTCGGCCAATCGGTCCTTGAACAGTTGAGTTTCCTCCACTTCAACGCGAGCAAGCTGTGCGTCACGCTGAAGTCGACTCGTTCGCTGTAGCAGTGGACGCAGAAAGCGCTCGTTGTAGGCCACTGAACGCTGCAGGAGACGCAATTCTGCCGCCATTTCAGGCACCAAAGCCTCGAGATGCACCAAGTTTCGTCGTGTCTCCTCATCTTCTTCGTCGTCGGTGTCGATATACCCGCTGTCGGTAAAGCTCGAAATCAGAGGCAGACGCTCAAAGCAACTTGTCATTCGCTCGTTGATGAAGTCGAACGGATTGACCCAGGTCGGAAGGACTGACGCAGAAGATCTTGCTGAAGAAGAGGACGACGAAGATGCTTCTGCAATCGCGACGGACATGAGCTTGTGGAACTTCGAGCGCAGACGGGTTTTCACCTCGACACGCTCATTCAGCTCAATTGCAGCCTCGGACAACTCATATGCGATGGCATAGCGAACTGACATCGCCTGGGCCTGCGCACGCTCAGCTGCCTCAATTTTCTGTTGAAGAATAATTGTATCACTCGCGACGTCCGTGTCGAAGCGCTTCAGCTTTGAACGGATCAATTCCAGAGACTTTCGCTGTGCAGCGGCATCACCTTCACGCTCGAGAGTAGGAAACAGCATACGATGCTCTTCGGATAGTGGGGCTTGTTGTAGGCGAAGACGCAAGTACTAAGAAAAAGTGAAGAAAAAAAAACATGATCAAGCTTACCGATCTGTTCTGCCCAAGCAATGCCACAGAAAACTGTTCAGGGTCTTCTTACCTCGAGATGTCGCTCTTCCTCCAGTTGCTTCAGGCTTGAGCGCGTCACTTTGTACTGGAGTGCACGCTCTACGAGCACTCCTGGACCAAATACCCCTTCCAATCCCAAATTGGGGTTCTTGCGGAAAAACTCGCTGCACTGCTCCAAATCCTGTTATGCGGCAAACCAAAACGACCGAGCGCAATCAGAAAACTTGGATGACTGCCTTGCTGCAGCGTCACCATACCATCATGAGAAGCTTTGGGCGCAATTCTGCTGTAATAGCGAGCGCGACTCGATAGGCAGCTTTCCACCCGTCCATAAAGAAGAGATCCCACACTCGGACAAGTGTAGGGATTGTAAGCACTCGAGCAAATATCGTCACAAACCACTGCACATAATGAGCAGCAAGGAATGTCAGCCAGTTTCAGGTTCCTCTCAGCCAACCGTATTCTCAGTTTTCTCACCTGCGTGGCTAAGATATTAGAATGCAATCCAATTTGTCGGAGGTGCGCTGATAGATCGTAAAAGTGGAGCTTAACCAGCTGCTGAAAAAGGAAAATACATTGTGAAAGGCTGCATCATATAAAAGACAACAATTAGTTCAAGTAGCCTCAGCTCTAAATACCAGATAAAACGCACCCTGGCATTTTGTGCTTCCACAAATCTGCCATCCCTTTGCGCCGTATTAAAGACAGGGTTAGCCAAAACACCGCCTCCTGTAGGGAGAGTCCATCAATTTCCACGTTTGTAGTAACTTGTGCATCTTTTATCACAAGCAGTAGTGCGGCGACGACGTAATTCATTCCCTGATAAGCACCACACAAAGCGCAAGCTTCGTCGTTAGGTGGCCAGTCATACCTACTATCCACATCCAGCTACGCACCTGGCAGTAGCCGATGTCGTCTGCATGACGAGCAACCGCCTTCAGTACATTGCCAAGTACTCGTCTACCGTCGCCTACAATACAATAAAATCAACCTTTGTCAACGCAGGAGCAATACCAGTAGAAACCTCACGCCCCTCGACCAAAGCCCTCACCTTCGTCCGAAAAGAAGGGGTTTGCTGGAAAAGTGCGCTCGACATCGCGCTCAATCTCTCCTGCAATCACACCGCACCTCATCAGTCCCTCATCACTCTCTCCTGCTTCCAGCACAGCCGCACCTTCCACGCCAGTGCTCTCGAGCGACGCCTTGTCCTCCACCCTCTCCATCCCCGTCAGCTGCAGCACAGCACAGCACAGCACGACGTCATGAGCCCCCGTCCTCCCACAAAACGTACAAGGCTCTCCACCTTGAGAAACAATTCCTGACTGCTCCTCCCGTCTGGAACCTCCTTCATGAGCGTTGCCAAGTCTCCAGCTCGCAGCCAGCAGCTTCAACGGCATGGACACCTGTGAGCTCGATCCAATCAGCGCCTCCACTTGAGCTCCTACCTGAACCTTGAAGCCGTGGGGAATCCGCTGGTGCGTACTGCTAAACGTCGCAGCTTGCGGCTCTCCACGACGGACCGCAAGCTTTTGTTCACTCCAGCGACGGCCTCCACATCGTTCACCTGCATCCACAGACGTCAGTACGCAGCGAAAAGTATACCCGTTGAAAGAGAAGATAAAGGCGCATTACATCGACCCACTCGTGGCGCACTAGAAGCGGCAGAACCTCTGCGAGCGGAGCCTCGAGCGCGGCGAGGTGGCTCATTCTGATCCGGTTGTCCCTACCTAAATTTTCTAATACCGGTATCTAGCCAATCCTTATCTACATTCTAGGATAATACCTATAGATGATATGATTGGTTAATTATTCAGGTTAGCTCCTGGCCGGCGACGTCAGTGTGCGACTTGACATGAAGGAGAACGCGGGCGTCGTGATTGTGCGCCCAGTGCATAGGCGAGTGGGTTTATTATGGTGCTATGGGAGCTGACGAAGTGTGTTGTGCTGTTATATTACGTACAGACTGGGCAGCGAGTGACGCTCGTGCCGTACGAGACGCAGCATGTGGCCAAGTACCACAACTGGATGAAGGACCCGTGGCTGCAAGGCAATGGCGACTGTTTTGCAGAATTGCAGACCGATTTTCTTTTGGTTGCTCATGCTTTTTTTTTTTGCACTTGCAGAGATGACGGCGTCGGAGCCGCTGTCGATTGAGGACGAGCTGGAGATGCAAAAGTCGTGGAGAGAAGACGCCGAAAGTACGAGCTGTCAATGCTCCAGACCGTTGGAACCATTTTTGTGTGGACTCAGTTTTTGCCATTGTGATGCTGTTGCAGAGTGCACTTTCATCGTGCTGGAAAAATCCGAGGCTGATGGCAAACCAGGCGCCTCGTACGTCGACGAGAGCGCTATTGACCGTGAGTTTGTTGCTCTACTGGAGGGTTGATGCGATAACTGACTAGTGGGTGGTGGCAGGCATGGCGGGGGACGTGAACTTGTTCTTCAACGACTATGACGACCCCAAAGCGTGCGAGATGGAGATCATGATCGCCGAGGAGAAGTATCGCCGCAAGGGTTTTGCGGAGGAGGCGGTGAAGCTCATGATGGCTTACGGTATGAAGCAGTACCGTTGATGAGTGCTGGATGAGACTGACGAGTTCTTGTGCGGTGAATTTTTTTTTTATATATATATACAGCTACGTCGAAGCTCCACGCCACCCGATTTGTCTGCAAGATCATCGAGACAAACGGTGCTTCATTGCAGCTCTTCGAAAAGTACGTTTGTATATCGTGTTGTTTTACTCTGAGCAAGCGACTAAATGCTCTCGCACATCTTCTCACCATGCAGGCTGGGGTACGTGAAGTATAACTACGTGGCCGCGTTCAAGCAGGTAGAAATGGAGTTGATCACCAAAGACAAGCACACCGAGCTTGTTGATGCTATCCTCAAGTCTGCTGTCATCCATGCGTCTCAGTGAAAATAGCAGCTGCAAACACTTTCTGCGTCGATTGAGTGCTGACCTCTATCCAGGCAAACCTGTGAAAAGTAACTCGATTTTGTGTCAAATTTTTGGCAGCAGTACCTTGTGTACAATGACGCTTTTTCGATCAGGTAAACAGTAATGGAATCAGTACCAAACAATCATCCAAGTGACACTCTGCGTCCTCGGGCTGCAATGAAGCCACAGCCTCCGTCTTTTACCCAAGACTCACGGCGAACCAGCAGACTTGGCAGAAGGACAATCTACCTCCCGTGCTGATATATCGAGTTCTCTGGATTTTAGATCCAGAGTCTTGAGGGGATACCATTTTGCCCAAAATAATCTTTTTCTTTTGATACAGGTACGTAACCTAAAATAAACTAGCGTCCCTTTGAAAAACCTGTGATTAAAATAGTACCTGTTATATTACATGTAAGAACAATCCAGAGTTCTCGCTGTGGCCATATTTACCGGGAGATTACATAATTATACCATATATGTAATACATAATAACATACACCACATACACAATTGAGGATAATCGTGTTTTAATAATGGATATCCTATTGACACTTAGTAAAATCTAGTGAATGTTGACCGTAGCGACTAGGGAAGACATCAAAACCCAATAACCCAGAAATGTTGGACGAAGATAGTGGGTCAAACGAAGATAGTATCCTCGTGGGTTATACGCCAGGGAACTTTACCAACATGCAGTAAAAGAAGCTGCCAGGCAGAAACCTTCATTCGACAAACAAAGCAGCTCACTGTTGGTAAGCCTTATACTGTAAGGTCGCAACAAATGACGCTTTGCTGCTATACAGTGGAGCATGGAGCACTATTATAACGCAACTTACTGGTATGGTCCTTCCTCTGTCGCTCACTGTCGTTGGGGTCCGTCGGGAGGATGCCTCATCATTATGACAAAGCTTCAAGTACCAGGACCTAAGTTGGACTATTCGATAACAAAAACCCAGAGCTTCCCCGTGTAAAACACGGCATTAGTTCTTTTAGGTTTCGGTTCACTGTCCAAGTTTTCGTCTAACCCCAGTACTTCTATCACATCAGATATCATCCACAGCACAGCCAGGTTTACGTCGATTCGAAGCATCTCGACCTGCCACCAGTGAGGCAAGAAGTCGCTATGCTGCTGAGACGACGAGCTATTTCCCAAAGATTCGGGAAAGCGCAATTGCTCGATATAAGCGAGAAAAACAGTTAGCCCTTACGAAACAAATCCGTCAAGGATGGAAGGGTCACTCGGTCATCGCACGGTACCGTTTAACCAGCAGCAGCAAGCTGCTCTCGACACTGGGTAAACGTTGTCGTATACTTGAAGTATGACGCAGTTTTTTTTTACCTGTGCAAATGGGTAGATTGTACTACACGGCAACACTTTTAACGGGCACAGAAGATAGACAGTCTGCAGAAGAAATACTGTACTTCACTGTGAAGATAGTACTGGTTGAATGGGTCATGTCACTCGTAGTTAGCATCAAGATTGGTTCTTTGAGCGTGATGGTGATGGCAGCACCTAGTGGATCGGTAGTAAATGTCTTGGGTTGCGCAGTACCCTTTCTTAAAACGCCAGTGTGCAGTACGAGTTCGTGTTTTCAGCGATATCTGTAACGGGGTTACACGCTCTGTGGCACAGCCACAGCGGAACTCTAACAGACAGGATATCTGTTAGTGTTGTGAGTGACGGTCCTGTCCAGGGCTTCGCAGCAGGCCCTGATACTCGCTACAGCATCACTGTGATATAGCAGGTTATCTGTATCAGCATCAGTATTCACTCAAGAAAGTGCGAGTATCAGCATCAGCGATACCACCAGAACGCAGATCGATACCAGGATGATAGCGCATCAAATACTTCATTCATTTCCGTTGAAGCCTCGTCAGGGCGTCTTGTCATGTAACGTAGAAACTAACAAGGTTTATTCAGCCCCAACATCGCATAAATCACACTCCGAGATTGTTGGTATTCTAAGAAGGCTCTTTATTTGAGCTCTGTAAGACGTAACCACCACGTTTGTGCGCGCTTAGTTAATTTTATCTCGTTGAATTATCAGCAACAATGAGCGAAGATGCGTCTCCAGACAACGAAACTGGTGCCGTGGTCGACCTTGTACAAGAAGACGAGGAATTCGACGAGGAGGCGGATCTCGTTGACAAGCACGGCATACCAGTCTCGATCAAGCATGCACCCCAAAATCTCTTTACACCCGTTTGGCAGTACATACATTGATTAACAGAGCCGCGTCCAAGTCAACAACGTGAAAATTGACCGTATACGCATATTTGCACTGTATGCGCAGATGAACTCAAGGGGAAAGACGCAACAGCAACATCGTGGCTGACATGTTTACAGCGCCAGAAAACCACATCGAATGCGAAGTTGCACATGATCCGTGAACACAAAGAGCATCCATTCTCTGTTCAATCAGCAAAAGAGGCAACAGCTAAGAAACTGGGCAAAATCAAAGTCCACGACGTCGCAAGCCTTCCACTTGTCCCCAACGACACGAAGGCAAAGAAACAGCGGACATTAGTGGAATCCATGGCTGTTAAAAACGACGAGATGAGAATTATGGCTACTCGGTGGCTTTTGTCTTCAGGACTGCCGCATACTATCGTTAAAAATCCAGAGCTCCTGCACCTGGTGAGACGATTATCAAACCAACCCAATCTTACATTTCCCTCGAGAGAGACTTTTTCGGGTTTGCCGAAGCCGATTTCCTGTCGTTTGTTAACTTGACGTCGGCATATCGGCAGGACGAGCTTGCAAAAGCTCGCGGACTTCCTTTTGTGGCAATGTTGCACGATATGTGCACAAACGGGTCCAACGTGAATGTGATTGGCGTCACAATCTAGTTCATCAATTCGCAATGGCGGTTAGTGGAGCTTTCGTTACTTGCAGCGCCGAACTCGACTGGGCATGCTGCGCCAATTGTGGCAACGCTCATTAAAGAGCAGATTCAAAGTCGGTATGGGTTCAACATTGAGGATCTCGCACGGTTTACAGTTAGTGATACTACAGGCAGTGCGCGAAATGTCTCTGATCACTTTGATACCGCAGACCAAGACGATTGCTTGATGCATTTACTGAGTCTTTGCCTACTTTACGCACTTGGTCTGAAGGAAAACACGCGCCAGGGTGGGGCATTAGTTGTGACGCCAGGGGGAAGATTCTCGGAAGGCAATCGTGTTGTTAAGCAACTTCGAGATTTGGCCTCATTTTTCAACACACCAACACGCCAAGGAACGTTGAACCAGCTTAAGGACTTCTACAATCTCCCTCGTGTGAACATTGCAATAGATGCGAAGACAAGGGTGGGTTATGCAGCAACGCTGATGCGCCGTTCCATCTACAATTTTTTTTGCATTCTCCAAATACTTTGAACGAGCACCTCCTACTGAACAGGCTACATGGCTCGAGATATCTGTCGACGACTGGCATCTAATCATCGAGATGGAGGCAATAACACATCAAATGGCCCAGTTTAGCCTTGGCGAAGTGCAAAAGAAGGGTGTGTTCAGCTCGTACGCGCTTTTATTCCGGATGCTGCTGATGATGACGTTGAACATGACTACGTTTCCGTGCTTGGTATTAGAGCGACCGGATGAATTGAGCACAGAGTTTACGCAGCGTCAAGTCTCGAAAGATATTACCCAATTTTCATATGAAGGCAAACGATGTTTATTGCGCCTCCAAGAACAGTGTAAGCTCCGTTTCCCAGCGCCTGATGACAACAAAATCAAGGCCATGTTACTGGACCCAATAATTAAATCAAAAGCTGCCCAAATTGTGGATGATCCGGCCGTACTCGCGCGCGTAGAAGAGGATTTGGAACGAGAGCATGAGAAGATTTTCTTGATGATGCAGTAAAATCCTTCAGAACCTGGCCAAGTTAGTGCGACTCAGCACGTCGGTGTATTTGAACGCGAATGGTTTAGTGCCGATCAAGGCGCTAGTTCGGCACTGTGCTCACTGTTAGAAGTCGAAGCCCCTTCGGCGAAAACAGCGGATTCCCCGCAAAAGCGTTCCAAAGCCGCTGCCGCGGTCTGGTCAAAATGGAAAAATCTGTCTGTTACCTGGCCGTGTCACACCAATGACGGCAACTACAATATTCTCCAGCTGTACATCAGCGTCGATGTCTTACAGTGGTTTAGAGACAACGGTGAAATCAATTTTCCATCCATTGCGCTCCTCGCCAGGATCTATCTCGGAAAACCAATGTCCACAGCGTCGCAGGAGCGATTCTTTAGTTTAGGTGGCTACATCGTCAACGACCTTCGTACAAGTCTCGACAGCAATCGCGCTGAACTTGTCGAAAGCGAACTGGTCAGAGTACAAGATCCTTCTTCAACGACAACGAGCAGAATCTCCTACCTCAACGACGACTCGCAGCAGTGAAACCACGACACACCAAATCTAGGTGCTGCTGACTGCATCAGCTACAGTAGCAGCTGTATTCGCTTGATACTAATACATACATCTACAAATTCTCACCTGGCATGCGTCATTGTACTACATCAATGTCACCAGTATCTGTATCAGCGATACAACCTCAAACATGGCTGATGCGAAGCCCTGGTCCTGTCACTCTCGCGGACCTTAGTGTTTGGAACACCATGCATTTGGAAGCTTTCATTGGTAGAAAGAAGCATGATTCTACCAATAAGAATCAAGCAGGGTTGCCAACCATCCGTTGGCAGACCCTTTAGAAATAGATATCAGTTGAGGAAAAAGGTCCGTTCATAATTTCAATAACAGTTCTCAATTTTACCTTAAAGCTACCTTTTAGCATGTACTCTATAGGTTTAACTATACTTGCGGGTCGCAAGTATACTGAATCTAAGTGTATTAGACCTACGCTTCCTCATACACGTACGCACACGTGTAAGCCGATAGTGGGCCAAGGTAGGCCCATTACAATATCACGCTTGTGCTCGAAACATTCACACATTTAGTCCATTTCTTTGGGGTGTTGCAATATGCGAGATGGCACACTTTGATACGATTGACTCCCTGAAGCTGTCGAACTGCTAAGACACCTTATACTGTGGATTCTACTCAAATTTTTCCGGGCCGACTGGATGAATCACTCGCGCGACAATCACCCCACTACTAAACAGCATACGATGCTTTCTCTAGCGTCTGGCAGTCTTCAAGATGGCGTTGACATCGCCAACGCAGGCATCCCAAGAACACGCCTGAGTGTCCCCGTATCCGGAACGGCGTCGCAGTCCAGCGTCAAGCGTAGTCTATTAGCCAGCGGCCTCCAACATCTACCAGGTCTTTCCTTGAATAACCGAGGTGGAAGTACCCGTACAAGTAATGAAAGGCCGTATTGGGATGAGCATGCTGCTTTGTAGCTGTGAGTTCCATTATAATATCAGCACCTGCAAAAAGGTACGCCCAACGAGAGACCCAACGATCCGAAAGCTCTACCCCTGAGACTGGCGGAAACAGCAAGATCGTCAACGGCGCGGTGGTTCACACGCAGCACGAGCTCCATGAGCAAAAGGATATCCGCCTCCAGCACGAACTCCACAAGTTACGTGAGATCGCACACAGCACGAGATCCACGAGCAACAAGGGATCCACCTCCAGCAAGAGCTCCACGAAAAACGAGGGACTTCCTCTAGTACTAGCTCCACGAGCAACAAGCGATCACACCCAAAGTGAGCTACAATGGCAACACGAGATCCACGGGGTCGATCTCCGCGAGCAACAGGAGCAATAGGAGGTTCGCCACGTGCAGCGAGAGATCCACGCAGCACCAACTCTGGACGCAACGGCACAGCTAGAGATCTGGGAATGACGAAGCAAAGAGAAACCCAAGCGAACTATTTTGATCAATGAGATCCGTCCACAAGTCGAGCCAAAAAACTAAATAAGGGAAGCGGTCAATTAGGGGCCGGCTGATCAATTCAAGGCCGAGGTGATTTTGACCAGTGAGTTGGCTGTATTCAGCTTTCCTGTCTCTCATTTGTAGAAATAGTTTTAAGTACGATACCTCTACAAATTTATACACGTCCATTTGGCGGGAAAACATTTTGGCGGGAGCTCAATGAACCGGTGGACGGCACCTCCGGTGGCGTAGACATTTTCACTTAAAGTAGCAAGCATGGCGTGGAGAGGACCTAATGTCGGTCGCAACATTGAGTGAGGGTTTCAATCTTGCGGGGTGTTCCCACTGTCGCTGGCCAAGATGAGTGCACGGCTGGGCACTTTCACGTGCAACGGAATGAAATGAAACCCGTGGTTGAAGACGAGATCCTGAAGCTCCCAACACCGCCTCGCAAGGACATCAGCAAGAAGCGCAAGCGTATCACCGTTGGCGGGCGCCTGCTGACGCACGAGGTGCTGCAGGAAATGGAGGCTGACAACACAAGCTGGGGTGCTTTCACGCGAAGAACAGAAGCCGGTTTTGTCGACTGCGTCCAACACTAGTCACATCGTTGAGTCTGCGCTAGTTTAGTACACGCAGCAATTGGGTCAGTACTAGTTCATAGACTACAAGCTTCCCACTGAAGAAAGTGCTTACCGAAATTGCCACAAGTGCTGTTTGTTTCTAGCGCTACCCAATCAGACAGCGTGACGCCCGCCCTGCCGGGTCGTACCGCATCGCAGGAGGCAACTGGGGCGCGGGTGAGGGCGGGATTCGCTAGCCATAATACTTGATCAGCTGTACTGGGTACTTGGGGCGGCGGAGGCTGCCTTAAGACTCCAGGAGAGCCGGCGCCCCGCGTGCCATCCTGCGTGACTGTCTCCGGCGTCTTTCAAAAGTGGCTACCCTTAACATTGAATAACCTATCTTATATGTATTAAATGCCAACATATTCTCTATGACAGTAGTCCTACCCCTGCTGCTGTTGGGGTCGTTCGAGCTACAAAGCATACTAAACCCAAGTCAAAATCCAGCCTCTAATTGGTCTAGATGTGGTCTCATTCGACGCGGCTCCCCAGCTCATTATTATTGATCTATGACTAAGGATAAGCTTGAAAAATAGCGGAGACGATGGGCATTTCGGAACTGTCATATTTTGTATTTTTGACCCACTCGATTTCGAGATGCGCCCTCAAGAAATAAGCTGTTTGCAACCGGCCCCTAATTGACCGTTTCCCTTATAAACGGGATTCACAATATTTATTTGCTTGAGAAGAACCTTTGGGTCAATTTTCTGAAAATAGCGTCAACAGGCTGTTGACGTTGACAACAGCGTCTCACATGTATTTTAGGCATTCGCACTGTTACGTTTGCATACCTGACCAATCTTCCACTGCAACTAAGCCTCGAGCGAGGTAGCCGCCATGAGCAAACCCAATGAAGTTGACTCGCCTTCATCGACGATAATTCGCTCAGCGTCATCACCAAAAGCGCTCTGGAATCGACTGGAGGACAAATGGAACGAAATCCAAGTGGCTCGTCAGGGCTCGTACTCAGTTGAGCGTCTGGAGAGTTTCGATCGCTACTGTAAAACAGCATCGCAAACTCGCGTGTTTCTCGTTTGTGTTCTTACACCACTACCGGTACTATCAGCAGCTATATTGCTGGAGTGCATGCCACTACGACCACCATCCGACGGTTGGGCTGTGAACTCGGTTCTGTGGATTCGTTTGTTCTTGACAGCGTTCATAATAAACCTTGTAGGTGTCAACCAGCTCGTCGCCTTGGTTCCAGATCTTAACCCGACGTTATTGAAGAGGTTGTTAGTGAGTTGCTCTGCAGTTGTTTGCTATGTGGGGACTTGCATGTGTGGAGCTGAAATTATTGGATTTCCGATACCTATGATGTGGTACGTTGCGGGGGCCATCATGGGCTTATATGGCTCACTGACGATGGTGCTGGTCTTTGGCTGGGAACAATTTGCGAACACGTCGCCATGCCGCCGCAATATCCGGCGCTTCCTTAACTACGCCGGTGCTGCTGCGGCACTTTTGAGTGTGTTTCCACTCTACAAAGTTCTGTACGAATTTGTGCCTTCGGCGTATCGAGTGATGGCCGTCGTTGTACTACCCTTGTGGAGATTTGCTGCGAAGCATTTCATGGTACA
>JAHWLE010001186.1:0-13381 GCA_024679135.1 Phytophthora foliorum
GCGGCGGCCACGGCGCCGCCTTTCTCCACCTGCTTGTGCACGTTGGCGGGCAAAGGATCGCACACGACGAGCCGGTGGCCGTGTTTGCGGAGGTTGTCGGCCATACGTCCGCCCATTTGGCCCAGACCGATGACGCCCACCTGGTCCTTGGAGCGGACGCTGGAGAGCGCCCGATGCAGGCGAAGCGCGCGCGAGGAGCGGAGGAAAGACGCGTGCAGCATGGAGGACTGAGGACTGGGACGCAGAATGGCGAATGACGCAGAGCAGTTGACGCGAAATGGAGCTCCTCGCAACTTCAACTTGAGGAACGTGGCGACCGTGCTGGGCTAAGTACGAAACGCAAGTTTTGGTGCTGCTATTGCTGGAGTACAGTACCTCAAATTGATGCGATGAGAAGTATGGTTGGAATTGGTCAATATCCCGACACAATGTTGACCCAAACTGGCAGAGCTTCGCGACCGAAGCCTGTGTACTTCAAGGCGACGACGCGCAACAATGAGGAAGTGTCCATTGCCAATGCTATCTGTGCACCTTTTCCTAGTCCCCTCTTCTGTCGTGACTGGCTCGAGTCGTCGAAGGGGGCGACTTGGTGTCTTTAGTTGATGACGTCCACCAAAAAGTCGAAGATGTCCGTGTTCCTAATGGCCGTCTGGATGTCCTCCTTCTGCAGCGTCCGCCGCTTGTTCTTCTCCGAGTAGCCCCACGACCGCAGCGTGAGCTCCAGGATGAACATCTCGCAGGCCTTGGCGAACAGCACGGGCGCCTCGGCGCTGATCATGCGGACGTCCTCGTCCGACTTCATGATGCGCTTGATGCGCGCGAGCGGCAGGTCGTTGTGGTTCTTAAAGTCTGCACCAAGATGACACAAAATCAGTCACAAAACGTTTAGTTCGTTTTTTTTTTGGTCCACGGCACCTTGTTCACTGCCCACTTCGAGCTGCTCCATCTCCAGCAGCTGCTTGGCCCAGAAAGACTTGAGCTGCTGCTCCATTTGCAGCTGGTGCTGGGCCTGTTCGGCCTCTGTGAGTTCCACGACTTGACCTTCCATCGTTCGGCTCTGTTGACGTCAATTCGGGGAATTACGACGCGCTCGCAACGCGGACGACTAGGCTAACGCTTCGGTTAACAGGAGGGCAGCGACACGAAAGCGCTGCGGGCGTGGGGGGCGACACACACCGAGAGACAGCGACGCCACTTGGTGACAATGACTCACTCACCTCTTGAGATTTTCCAGGAATGCAGTCTGGCGCTTCCGTTTCGTAAAGTGGTGTGCACCACATTAGGTGAGGTGGTGCACACTGATTACGAGTGAACCTTTTTATGTGTCAATTGCAGTCGAACTTGTCATCTTCGCGCATTTCCCTCTTTTTTTATTGCAAAGAGCGGCGTGGGTTAGTAATACAAATATGGTTTTATAGTGGATAATAAATTGGTAGGAGCCACGTACTCGGATGTTGGCGCGCAGACGTTGCAGTTGCATTTTCTTCTTGTCGATGGTGGTCATAGGTCGAGGTGACTGGCTCAAGTGATCCGTAGTTGGGCCCTTTCGTGAAGATGCAGTGGGTGAAGAGGATCGAGGCTCGTCGAAATGTAAGGTTAGCATCTGTCCTAGCAAGTCACTTGCGGCTTCCGAGTTGAAGTCGACCTGACCGCTGGATGACCACGGACTGCATTGATCCGTCGCGAGACTGGCGGTGCTGTCTCCGTTGTTGCTTTTGAGCGCTGGTCTCGGTTTCGGTATCTTTTTCTTTCTCCTCGAGGCTGAAGGTGCAGAGTTATTGCGTCGAGCCAAGACTCGCGGGCGACTGGCTTGTTGCTTGGTGACATCAACAGAATTGGTACGAACGGGATTGACTGGTGGCTTTACTACAGCCTCATCGGGGAAGCGGGTGAATTGCACGGACGTGTTGATCACGATACGTGTAACAGGCTGGAGAGATGTCACAATGATACGCAAAACATGTCCGTAGAGCTAGAAGGGGGCTAGCGTTAGTGCCATACCAAGCTGTAAGCTACCCAATCCAAGCGGAAATGCTTACATCACTTGGTCGACTGAGACCTGGAAAATACAAGAGCGGGTTAAAGTATCGAGAGGATACGGAGTCGTGAACTGTTTGAGGACCATCGAAGAGCAAAGCGTTTTCTTGGTCCGCCTGTGTAGGGTGGAAACCATCGAATTATGAAATTAGCGGTGAATGCTCTTCATCATTGCTGTCAAGACTCACCATGAGATCGTCCAGAATAATCGTCTTGACTGGATTGACAGAGATGTCAGTGAATGAAGCCTGGAAGCGCCAGTTTGTCAAAGGTTCGGGATGCACTAGCCGCAACTCCAACATGTAGAAGGAGGGGTCATCCGGTTTCGATACGGGACACTGCTTTTCTGCTTCTCTAACGATCTCGACCTCGGATCTTGGTTGCGGCTGTGGCTCAGGTCGTGTTGGAGATGGATGCTTATCGTTGTTTTGGTGCTGTTTGATTTGCGTACGAACGGCAACCGCTGGACGCTGGCGACATATTTTGCGCTTAGGTTTTGGAGATTTTTGAGGATTTTCAGTAGCGCTAATGGCGGAAGGAGCGAACCAATTCTTGGGTTGGTGATCGGAGATGTTGAAAGTTGCTGATCGACACCGTGCGCTCAAATAAGCTTTACTCTTCTTCGGCTGCAGGCCTGTTGATGTCAGCGGTCTTTTTGGTGGAGGCAAAGCATTGTGCACTGCAGCACTAAACTCATCTATAGTACAGACCAACAACCAAAAGAGTAGAAGCAGCAACAGCGTCAGCAAATTGTTTCTTAAAAATCGACAATCAAATTTCTCACCTGTATCGCCGTTGATTTGGTTATTCACGCTTTGTTCTTGTATTTGATGCTGGTTTAGTATCGACTCTTGCTCTTGACGATCATCTTGCACACTTTCATTGAGCAGCTTCGACCGAAGTGCCTAGAACATGACGTCCGCGTTCGATTAGTCGGGATCGCATCATCATCAACTCGAACTACCAGCCGTAGGCCTACCTTACGAGTGGGAGAGCCCCATTCTTGACCCCAGTTTACAGCGGACTCGATTTCCTGTGGTACAAAACGTAAGTTAGGTGTTATTATTGCTCTGAAAGCAAAGCAGATACTTACATGCCAAGTCTCCTGCAAAAGTTGCTCTGCTCGCCGTTGTTTTGGGTCAACCCACTTATCTTGAAGCGGTTCGGTCGAACTTTCACGTGGATGCCTCCTTCCAGTGCTGGGGCGTGGTGATGAGTGTCCTGATCTCATTTCAGATCTCACTTCGCGAGCAGTATTTGGCTGCGATCGACTTGTCCTTTCAATGCTCCAGTAAGTCTGGTTGGGTGGCGTCACCACTACGCCTTTCACAGAGTTTAGCGTTGGCAAAAGAGAGGTGGCCTTCTGGGTTTCTACAAGTTTGCGAAGCTGCTCGGACGACGCTACTTTCGGCGTTCGCAAACTTTTTGGCTTCGACAACGTCTTGATGGTGCGGTCCAGCACCTGGAACTTGGCCTCAATGAGGCTGCACGACATCGTTGATGCCACGGTTCGTAAGATGTTCTGATGATGAAGCTACGTGGATGGTCAAATGCTGCGCTATGTATAAGCAAGAGATCAATGCAAGTTGAATCACAGCTCGAGCGAGCCTGGTTTTGTATTTTTGTTTCTGTTGCATCTCATTTCGCTGGACCTACGATAGTGAAACCACCTCAGTGCCAATATTCACCACTGCAAACGCCTACAGACTTTCGGAGGGGTCCAATGTGTCAAACCTGAGGCCTTCCTGGGGCTGGTTGTCTGTCGAATCGCCAATGCTGCAGTGAATTCCGAAACTACTCGAAAAACTCAAGATCGGTCGTTTTGGTTGACTTGCAGCAGATCCGCCAGCTTCTGGGCTCGACGAGCTTGAATTCATAGACGCTGATGGTGTAACTCGACGGGGGTTTTGTCTTCTCCAGGTCTCTCGTGCTTGGTTTTCCATCAAGAAGGACACCAGCATTTCCTTCTGCGATTGTTCAGCTTCCGACAGGGTGTTCGTGTCGCCAACTTTGTTTGCACACGCGAGCGGCATGGCATCATCCTGCAGAATAGCAGTCAAACGCAGCAGAGTTAGCATTTCTAGCAATACCTGCAATCAAGGTGTAACGTATTGTGACACCCACCGCAGCGATGGCATTCACGTCGGCGCCATACAAAACGAGCAAGTACACGATGGGGTACAAGTTTTTACAGCACGCGACGTGTAGTGCTGTGTAGAAGTCGGACTTCCTCTGCCAATTGACGTCGACTCCAGCGTCCAGGAGAAACCGAATGAGAGGCTGAGCAGCATCAGCATTTTCCGGGCTGTCAATACTCTCGACGACCCCGTGCAGGACATCTCGCATATAACTTTGCTGAAGGTCGAATCCATTGAGCAGCAAGAATCGCAGGATATCCAGTCTCCTCGTCGAACAGGCCTCGCGGAACATCCGCACGGCATAAAACATGAGCACTTGTCCCTGTTAAGAGTAGCAATCATGACATTATCAAACAAAAGGAAAAAAGGTGGTCCGTACTAACCTCGTACCTCCTCTAGCTGCTCAGATGCACATTGAAGTGCCCGCAAATTCCCGTCGTGGGTAAAGTCGACGAGTAGCTTCCCATTGGCCACCAAGTTGGCTGCAGACTCCGGGTCTTGCTCACGCAACTTCTCCAGCCTCTTGATTTCGTCTAGCGGACTTCCAGTGCAGCGGAACGCCATGGTGATTCACTGTTTTGGATATGGAGCGTCTCTTCAAAATGGTGATCGGTGATTGTCCATTTTCATTCGATTTCCAGAAGACTCTACCACTTCTGACAAGGATGCAGGGCGGGTTATGTTGACATCGACACTACATACAGAACAAGTTGTATCGGCACTAATTCTCACTTTCGCCAACTCCACTTCAACTTGTGCTTTTACTGCCCAGGAACATGCACAATGCAGCCCTGAGGTTTAACGGGGCCGATTCTGCTCAGAGATTTCAGCGCTGATCCCGATTGCCATTCTCTAATTTTCTCCCGTGGACTCAAACACTGCCAATCCCATTGCCAACAGTTCGATGAAGGACTACGAGCAAGGCTACGACGCCCATGCTTCTCCCAAGCCCGGCACTGTTCAAGATGTCGGTGACAATTCGCCCCGGTCTCACCCATCGATTTGGCTGCTGTTGGCGATCTCCATGCCTCGGATGGCAATTCAAATGGCCTGGGCGGCGCAATGGGCGGCACTCGGCCCCTACCTATCGACGATGCTCCCACGGTTTGCTGTGCAGATTAATCAGTTCATCGGCCCTATCGCTGGTGTCTTCGTGGCCCCCAAGTGTGGGCGTCGTTAGTGACCGCAGTACCATGAAAATGGGTCGACGCCGGCCATTCCTGATCGTGGCTGGAGTGCTCAGCATCGTATGTTGGATTGCCATGGGATACACGCGTGAAATGGGCGAAGCCTTAGGTGACCACGGCGACGGCACTGACGGCGAGGAGACCGATCGCACGTGGACTTCAGTCCTAATTGTATTTTTCTACCTCTGGATGGACATTACCGTGAACATCGTTTAAACCCCGGCCATGCTTCTTGTCGCTGACTTTGCGGGAGACCGCCAGACTACGGGCGCAGCTCTCGGTCAGACCTGGGCGACGTTGGGCGCGATTTTGATCGCGGGTTACATTGAGTTCTTCGGGGCAGCTTACAAAACGCTACATTGATTCATAGGAATGCTTTCCGTGGCCATGTTCATCTGCGTCAGTGTCGCCGTGGTGTTCGCGAAGGAAACTCCGCTATCTCCAAGCGATGTGGAAACAACATCATCATGTTCACGGGTGAAGCACGCATTCGCTGCGGTGTATCACGGGATCCGCACGCTTCCTGGTGTACTTGCAGTGTACTGGGTCGCCTTCTTCTTCACTCAGTATGGCTACACGGCGTACAATGGAAACAAGGGCCAATTCTTCGGGCTTGAGGTCTACGGCGGAGTGTCTGAAAACGCAGACAGTTGTGACCCGTGTAGTGCCGAACAGGATGCTTACAACCACGGTGTTAGCGTTGCTGGCGGCCGAGCAGACCTCCTTTACAATGTCGTGGGTTATTTGTGCGCTTGGGCCTTGCCGTTTCTAGTCCACAAGATTGGCGTCAAGTGGGTTCTCACCATTGCAACCGTGCCCCAAATCCTTTACTCGGCCATGGCGTGGGTTACCAGCCCTGGGTCCGACGTCTTTGTCATTGCCATGACCGGCATCACTCACGCCGTGTGGTTCGCGCTCGTTGTTCCGGTGATTATCCACGTCTTTGGGGAGGAGGAAGAGATTGGCGTCTTTGTGGGGGCTCTAAACTCTGCGAACTGCTTTGGCCAGTTGCTCAACTTCGCCATCGGCACGGGGTTAGTGCAAACGTCCCTCGGATATAAACTGCCGGTGTTCGTCGGAGGTATCGCCAGCTTCCTGGGCTTCCTGACCATTTTTATTTTCTACAAGATGAAGATGTACAGCATGTAGTGGGCTCTATGCCCTCGATGGCGAAATCATTGTAGTGGAGGCGCGTCGAGAGCAAGATAATGACCATGTTCTACGCCGCGATTAACATGCAGAGGAGTTCCTACAGCACGATTTTGGCTGTGTGAGCCGAATTGAAGTGGAAGTTAAACTCAAACTCATTGCTGATGCGTTAATCGACTACATCAATGATGCGTGGTTTCGGTAGGCTGTATTACCGTTGAAGTTTTCGACCAGCTCCAGCACCACGAAAGAAAGAGAGCTTGGCATAATCGGCAGCATCACAACCGTAGGTAAACTTCGTTCGGTTTGTACATGTCCTAAGCTGAAGAGATGCTGGCGGGAACATGAGCTTGAAGTACAGAGGACAAGCGCGCGTGAATCCAGTTTCTGCTCGCCCACAGCGACAATTCAGCTGCAGACTAGCGAGCATAGCACCGGTCTCACTTCAATGTGGCACCGCGGTTTTTAATCAGCACGCTCTTGCATCAACAGGACGAATCAGATTGATACACGTGAGCATCGGTTGTTGCCCGAGTCGCTCATCGAAAAGGTTATGAACTCGTCCAATTCAACTACGTACAAGCACGCAATTCATGGAATCCAAAACTCGTTTGGGGTCTGTACCGAAAATTGGGATCTTGATGCGACGCATACGGGCTTGGGATGTGCCGTCATTGCCACAAGCGACCAGGTTTGGGCCAGATTTGGGTCGCGGTGCTGGCAGAGGAGGCGCAAATACATCAAATCAGCTGGGAGTACTTGCTGGACGGACAGTTTGGAGTTTCACCACCTCCGATACAAGTTCAAGGCCTGCGTACCGCCTCCACACGCTTTGCTGTCAACGAAACGAAACCGGCAAACAAGTCTTAATCACCATTTCTATTAAAACAACATTCTGGTGCTTTGAGCTCTGGTAAAGGCATGAAGTCGATTGCCATGGGTGTAAAAGTCACCGGCCGCCCTGCCCAGCTCCCCATCTGCTCAAGCACAACAGCAGAAGCTTTGCACTTGGTGGGTCGCTGCTCGTGCGGTTGGGACTCGGGCTGGCTGTTTTTTTTCGCCTGCAGCGGATGGTTACAGTCCGGGGCTTGTGAAGATAACCAACCAGCAACGGGTGGGTAGTCATCCATTCAAGGCACCACCGCGCGGCTTTCTCGGTCTTTCTCATTCTACAACTTGCGCTCTTGAGCCCACACCACTTCACTCCAAGGTTCCAGCTCAACTCCGAGATGGCGGACGTCGAAAAAGGCTACGAACTTCAAGGCTCGCCCAAGCCCGGCAAAGACGGCGGTGAGCAGAAACCACTTCCCCACCCGCCGATCTGGTTGCTGCTCGCGGTCTCAATGCCGCGAATGGCTATCAACATGGCATGGTCGGCTCAATGGGCTGCTCTCGGCCCGTACCTGTCGACGATGCTGCCCAATTTTGCTGTCCAAATCACGCAGTTTATTGGTCCCATCGTCGGCGTACTGGTCGGTCCCAGTATCGGCGTTCTCAGTGACCGCAGCACTGCGAAATTCGGTCGTCGCAGACCTTTCCTGATCGTTGCCGGCATCCTCAGCATTATCTGCTGGATTGCCATGAGCTACACTCGTGACATGGGTGAGGCTCTTGGTGACCACGGTGACGGTGCCGACGGCGAGGAGACCGACCGGTCTTGGACCTCGATTCTCACCGTGTTCTTCTACCTTTGGATGGACATCACTGTCAACGTCGTGCAAACGCCGGCTATGCTGCTCGTTGCTGACTTTGCTGGCGATCGCCAAACCACCGGTGCTGCTCTGGGTCAGGCCTGGTCGACTCTGGGCTCGATTCTTGTCGCCGGCTACATCGAGTTCTTCGGCGCGGCTCACAAGACTCTCCACGAGTTCATGTGGATGCTGTCTGGAACGATGCTCATCTGCATTAGCGTCGCCGTCGTCTTCGGCAAGGAGACTCCTCTGGACCCCAGCAAGGTCGATGCCGTGTCGACCTGGAAGCGCATCGCCCACGCCTTCGCTTCCGTGTACCATGGCATCCGCACGCTCCCTGGCGTGCTTGCAGTTTACAGTGTCTGCTTCTTCTTCGTTCAGTACGGCTACACGGCGTACAATGGTAACAAGGGCCAGTTCTTCGGCTTTGAGGTGTACGATGGCACAGCCGAGAACGCCGACACCTGTGACCCGTGCACCCCGGAGCAAGACGCTTACAACCACGGTGTGAGCATCGCTGGTGGCCGTGCTGATTTGCTTTTCAACGTTGTCGGCTACATCTACTCCTGGACGATTCCGTTCCTGGTGCACAAGTTTGGCGTCAAGTGGGTCCTGACGATCTCGACCATCCCGCAGAGTTTCCTGATGATCATGGCGTGGACGAGCAGCGTGACTTTCAACGTCTTCGTCGTCGCGATTACCAGCATCACGCAGGCAGTGTGGTTCGCGCTCATTGTGCCGGTGATCATCCACGTCTTCGGTGAAGATGAGGAGATCGGTATCTACGTTGGGGCTCTCAACTCGGCTAACTGCTTTGGACAGTTGCTCAACTTCGCTATCGGATCCGGGCTGGTGGAAACTTCTCTCGGATACAAGTTACCCGTCTTTCTTGGCGGTATTATGAGCGCGCTCGGCTTCATTACGGCCTTGCTCTTCTTCAAGATGAAGATGTACTCCATGTAAGCTGTGGCCACCTGTCATCAGCGACGAGGTGTTAGCACTCTTTCCGCTGGATCCGGTTCATTTCGTATTCAGATATTGTTCAGCGTGTAGTGAACGTCGACGTCGACGCCTTATAACATAACAACGTATTTTCCTTTCATACGGACATGTTACTTTTTGAGTAAGTAGAAAACTGAGACGAGCTTTTGCACTTATATCTCCTTGCGGTGCCACACAACCAAAAGTCATAGTTTCCAGACACGATATCGCTCGAGGCTACTACTACTTCAGTATTAAGGTTTTGGCCATCGTACTACTAGGTGAAGTGAACGGTAAAAGTAAACCTTCACGTCAATTAAAATAGAGATGCATTGTTTTGCGTATGCTACGGACTATTTGTTTTGTCTTCACACATGGCGCTAGGAATTTACAAGGAAAACATTTTGATCTTGAACAGCACAATAGTGAAGAGCATTCCGATGAAGGTCGTGGCCCCACCGAGGAAGACCGGCAGCTTGTACCCCATAGGAGTACCGACAACTGCAGCACCGATGGAGAAGTTGAGAAGTTGCCCGAGACAATTGGCTGCGTTGAGCACTCCCACATAAACACCGATCTCAGCATCATGCCCCAGTACGTGAACGATCACGGGCACAGTGAGCGCGAGTACCGTAGTAAGCGTAACTGTGGTAAGGATAACGATAGTGACGTCGATTGAAACCGTTGTGGTAAAAGCCATAACCATGAGCAAGGACTGAGGGATCAGCGAGGCTGAGAGCATCCACTTAGCGCCGAATTGCTTCACAAGCCAGGGCAAAACCCACGAGTAGGCGTAGCCTGCTAGACTAAACCAGAGGTCTACGTATCCTCCAGCAACGCGAACACCACGGTTGTATGCATCTTGAGCATCAGAGCAGTTAGGCGCACAGATATTGGCACCTGTCGGGCTTCCACCGTAGACTTCGATGCCGAAATACTGGCCTTTATTGCCGTTGTAGGCTGAGAAGCCGTACATGACACAGAAGACCACGACACAGTACTTGAGCAGCTCTCCTGGTAGACTCTTGAAGCCGTTGTAGATGGATTCGAAAGCACTTTTGACGTGCAGCCAAGTTGACTCGGTCATTTGATCGAGTTTCTCTCGTGGTCTCTCCTGACTGAAGAAGCACGCGACCGAAACAGTGGTGACCATCACGGCCGAGAGCATAAAAAGAAACCAGCGCAACGACAGGTGAGCCGCTCCAAATATGTAGATATACCCGGAAACCATGACAGCTCCCAGCGCGGACCATCCCTGGCCAAGAGCAGCACCAAGGGTCTGCCGTTCACCGGCGAAGTCAGCGATCATGAGGTTCAGCGGTGTCTGCACAACGTTCACCGTGATGTCCATCCATGCGTAGAAGAAGATTGTAAAGAAGATAGTCCAAAATCGGTGGGTCTCTTCACCTTTCTTGTCGCTGCCGGTGTCGCCGAACGCGTCTCCGATCTGACGGGTGTAGCCCATGGCAGTCCAGCAAATGGCGCTGGTGACTGCACCGTACAGCAGGAACGGTCGACGTCGACCCCATTTATTTGTGCTGCGATCGCTGAAAGCACCAACAACAGGGGCCACGAGGATGCCGGTAACAGGGCCGATGATCTGGGCGAGTTGCACGGCGTACTTGGGCATCATGGTACCAAGGTAGGGTCCAAGTGCAGCCCACTGAGCTGACCACGCCATACGGACAGCCATTCGAGGCATGGAGATCAGGAGCAGTTGAGGGATCGAAGCTCCGACGATGGACTTGCGGTCTCCTTTGAAAGTCGGTGAAGCCTGGTTGTCATAATTGCCGGCTTCGAGCTCCTTGGGGGTGTTGTCAAACATGGTGTCAAGCCGACTGGAGCAGCAGTGTCAAGGAGGCGGGTGTGTCGGGGCAGGTTTCTCAGGGTGAGTACTCGAAGCGATGCCAATTTGAAAGTGAGCGAGAAAGTTAAGGACTACGACTCTTCAAGCACTGTAGAACGGGAAGCTGCAATGAGGTCAGTAGAAGGTGTTCTTCCACCCCCTTGATCATGCCGGCGCTGCTCGGCAACGGGAACAAAAAAAACGGTGCGTCACGTAACGCATGCGCTCGTGAACGAAAGAGTATGATCTGCGGTTAAACCAACCGATGAAACCAAGGTGGTGAGGATTGACCAACCTCTCCAGCGTTTCAACGGGAAGGCGAACGGTGAAAGCCTCCCGTTTTCCTGCAATTAGTTCAGCGGTAGGCCCCCCTAAGGACAGGCGGCCAAGTTGTCACTGAGCTCATGCCGGAAGAGTACTGCAGCACGCTTGATGATTGAACGGGTACGCAGGAATATAGAAATGACTCCGCCACCTCGAATAAGGGTTGAGATGATCGAGTTCAACTAGCGTCAATCCTTACCAGCGGTAAGGCTCGACTGAACCCTCCTTTCTTGTGGATAATCTCTATCAAGATGGTTAGATGTTTCGAGATCAAAAAGAGGTCAGTGAGCATGCTTCACACAGATTTCAAGGGATAATTTTTCATCTTGAAAAACAGAAGCGAGACGAAGAAGCTCAGCTGGTCATGCCGTGGCTCATGAAACTCAGTGGAGTGTTCACAATACCAAGTTTAGCAGCTGGCCGAAGCAGTTCGCAGAGTTCAGCGCATCGGGTGTGATTGCCGTGACGTCCACGACGAAGATGATGAAAGTCGTGTCGAGTGGTTGCTGAACCACTTAACACGGAAGCGTCCAGTGTTCGTACACTGTAAGCGAACCCGACAACCATAAACTTCGATGCCAAAGAACTGGCCCTTGTTGCTGAAACGCAGAAGTATGAGAGTTAATAAACACAAAGTAAACGTTCCTCTGCCAAAACGAAACAAATCCGCCTCTTAGCCCAAGCCTTCACTTCGATTATACCTATCAACGTCTTCAACGTGCATTTCCAAATTTTTTTATCCTTTTACTCCCTGAGGTTCCTGTTGAACACGATTCGGCTGTCCTCTCAACACAAGGGAGAGCAAGCACAAAAAGCGAAAGCTATACAGACACATCATCCTCCACGTCACAGTCTGCGGCACGCTTAGTTATCGTCGCCCTCGACGTCCGGGTCCACGATCTGGCGCAGAGCGTCCGGCACAAAGTCGAAGGCCGCGCTGTCCGATACGGCGTACGGCTGGATGAGACTTTTGCCGTCGTCGTGGGCCGCCGTCTCGAGCGCGTCGCACGCCTCCAGGAACGTCATGGCGTCCAGCTCGTCGTACGTGAGCTTGGTGGCCTCCATGAACTTCTGGATACGGAAGTTGCGCGCCAGCTTGTTCACCGTGATGTTGTCGGGCGACTGCACCAGCTCCGTGTCCACAATGTTGATGCCGATCTCCGTGTCGCTCGTCATGCTGCGGCGGTTCCAGTTGGCCGAGCCTAGCGACACGTACACGTCGTCCACGATCACCAGTTTGCTGTGGATGTAGAGCTCCTTGGACTCCTTGGTCGAGTACAGCTTGAACTTGTCCGGGTACGCCTTCTGAATGGGCGCCACCATGTCGTACAGGTACTTGGCGTACCCCGTGTACCCGGCCTCCACCGTGCGCTGCACAATGACAATAAGGCGTTCAATGCTGGGCATCATGTCCATGATGGCCTCCAGCAGCTCCGGCACGAGAATGAAGTACTGGTCCTGGATGAAAATGTAGTTCTGCGCGTTACGGATCGCCTTGATCCGCGCGTGGAAGATGGACTGCTCGCCCTGCGGTGCGAAGCCGTAGTGGTCGTAGTCCGGACTGAAGGTGCGGCACAACTGCACCGCATGCGTGCCATCCTCAGGGATGTCCAGGGGCGTGTCACAGTCGTCGATCTGCGGGAGCTTCGAGTACTCGGGATTCTCAAAGTCCAGCAGGTCGTCCATGAGGTCCTGCGACGGCTTGTCGTCCGAGTTCCACCGGTCCAGAAAGTTGCAGGCCACGTCCTTGGTGGCCGGGCCCTCGATCCGCGCGTGGGCGTCCAGCCAGCCGTTCCACAGACACTTGATGCCAGTGCGTTCACGTAGTTCGGCCTGGTCGTGCTCGAGCGTGTCCCAGCGGTCGTTAGTCAGATCCACGCCGCCCACATACGCCACAAGATCGCGGCCTTTGCGCACAATGACCGACTTTTGATGATGCGACGACGTGGCGTGCGGGAGCCGGTCGTCGTACACGAAGCGCGCGGGGCCGAACTGCTCCGGCGGCGGCAGCGCGTTGATGAGGTCGCG
>JAHWLE010001187.1:0-13381 GCA_024679135.1 Phytophthora foliorum
CACGCGGAGACCTGGCCATGATCCGGTGGCTGCTGACCTTCCAGCCGGGGGGCCTCGTGACTCGAGCGGTGGAGCAGGCGGCCAGGAACGGCCAGTTGCACGTGCTGCGGTGGCTCAAGGAGCACCATGACCACGTCTTCTGGGGCGCCAATGAACTGCGCTACGCAGTCGAAGGCAGCCACTTGGACGTGGCCACGTGGCTCCAGGAGCACACGAGGCCGCCCACGAAACTGCGGGCCATGAACTTGGCGGCGGCCAATGGCAACCTCGAGCTGCTGCAGTGGCTCTATCAAGTGAGGCACGAGGCGTCGGCCTCGGCGGCGGCGAAAGCTGCCAAAGGCGGCCACCTCGACATGCTCAAGTGGATGGACAAGCACTCGCTGTGTCGACACCAAGGTGTCCCCGTTGAAGACACCGCGGCGGCGGGGCATTTGAAGGTCGTCAAGTGGCTGCACAAGTCCGGAGTGGGCATCGCCACTCCGCGCGCGATGAACGCCGCAGCGGCGAATGGACATGGCGAAGTGGTCAAGTGGCTGCATCGCAAGGGCAAGAGCTATGCGTGTACGCACGTGGCGATGGACGACGCTGCGATGAACGGACACTTGGAGGTGGTCAAGTGGCTGCACGCACACCGAAGTGAAGGATGTACGACGGATGCGATGGATGGTGCGGCCAGGAACGGACATTTGGGGATGGTGCAGTGGTTGCACTCAAATCGGAAAGAAGGGTGCACCACGCGCGCTATGGATGATGCTGCTGCCAATGGCCACGTACACACTCTCATGTGGCTCAACAAATACCGACCAACGGCTGAGCATGGGAGCGGCTCTGCGAGTGTGGCGAGCAGTAGCAGCAGTGGATCGCGAACTAGCAGAGGAAGAGGTGGCGGCTGTACTACAAATGCGATGGACGGCGCAGCGTGCGGTAACCACCTGGACGTGGTGAATTTCCTGCATCGACATCGCGAGGAAGGGTGCACGGAACGAGCCATGGATGGAGCCGCCGCGGCCGGTCATCTGGAAATGCTTCAGTGGTTGCATGATCATCGCACTGAGGGCTGCACCGTTGCAGGGATGGATGAAGCAGCAGCGAACGGGCACTTTGAAGTAGTCAAATGGCTACACAACAACCGAATTGAAGGTTGCACTGTGCGCGCAATGGACGGCGCTGCAGCTGGTGGACACCTCCGTATTGTAAAGTGGCTGCATGCCAACCGCTCTGAAGGCTGCACGGAAGCTGCAATGGATGGAGCCGCCGGACACGGCAAACTTGACACACTCAAATGGCTTCACAAAAATCGTACGGAAGGTTGTTCGACTGCCGCTATGGACAAAGCTGCCGCTGGCGGACACTTTGAGGTGTTGCTATTCCTACACAACAAGCGCTCAGAGGGATGCACCATGGATGCAGCTGTGAATGCAAGTCGCAACGAGCACGTGGAGATCCTGCAGTGGTTTTTCCGCTTCTATCCGCGTATGATTCACCGTGAGAAGGTCATCGTCTTCGCTAAGCGCTACAACTACTACCTCATGGACTGGCTGCACCGCAATTACCAGGCTTCAGGAGAGCGCACGGTGCTGGCTGAAATTAACTCATCGTTCTACCTTACGCCCCCGGAGACAGAAGAATTGACTACGTAGGCGTTTGAAACTTTAGACCTGGCAGCACAATTTGCGAGCAAGCATAAGACTGCAAAATACCTCGAGATTAGAGTCTATAAGCTCGCCCAAGGGAGATCTAACTAGCTTGTTGGCTGGCATACAAACTCCTTCTTTAAGTGGCGTGGACTTCAGCGCAGTGTGAAGAGGACGAGGTTAGTCCAAGCTCATCAAAATGGTCTGCATCATCCACGTTGGTGATCGTCTTTTCGATTGCAGCCAAAGCATGGAAGACAATGATTCTGATAAAGCACATGCAGCGCTATGGCGGCTCTATTCGACTGATTCTTCGATTACAATAACTGCATTGACAACTTACACCCCTGGAGATCGTAGGGCGACGAAGTTTGCGCCTTCTAGTGCGCCACTCTTCCTGTTCTCTCTGCTGTCCTGAGCTGGAGAGTGAGTCACGACCGACAGCGATGCTTGGTCGCCACAAGTTGATCCTGCACGAGGATCATTAATGGTCGCAGAGATGATCTGGCCTTCGGACGGGGCCTTGCGCGGATAAATAAACGTTAGGATCAGCTGAATCGAGCCTAGCAGCGCGCCTGAAGCGTTGGGCACCAAAATGAAAATGTCATCGACGAGAACGGCGTACACGACCCAGCAGAAGCTGTTGATCACATTGACGACGCCCATCGTAAACGGCATCGAGGACGAAGTTTTGGTCCGAATAACGTGCCGAATGGTGGCCATGGGCGACGCGTACAGTCCGACGGACGAGATGATGACGAGGACACCCAACGTCGTGCCTGTAGACGACCGACTCTGGCCAGTACAGCCCAGCAGAGCGAGGAGGCCATAGATCGTCTCGAGCACCATCACGACGACTGAAATGGTGAAGATCCGCATCACGTCGCGCTTGTGCGCTGTCCAACGGTAGAAGAAGAAGGCGAAGAAAATCCCCGCAATGACGCCGAGTGCCGCGGTCAGAAACAGCGGGATGATGTTGTCCACGGCGTAACTGTACCAGCACAACAAGTAGCAGTTGGCGTACAGCAGCACGCACGGGAGAACGGACATGTCGCCCGTGCTTTTCATTTTCCGCATCCTCTGGAAATCCGGCAGCAGCGAGATCCGCATCATGATGGTAGTGACGATCGTGATGATCTTGAAGGCCAGGATGGCCGTGCCCGCGCCGCTCATGGTTTATCCGATACCAGTATAATACTTCCAAGGCTCAATTGGAAGTGAGACTTGTCAAGCGCAACACGCCTGAGAGCTGCTGCTTCGTCCGGCCTGATTGGTCGCACTTCGCACCATCTATGTCGTCGCAACGACGTTGCAAAGGAGCTGACGCGCTCGGCGTCGCCAAAACTGCGTTCGTCTGCAGACATTTCGTGTCGAATTCAGTTTTCAACTCGCTTGGTGGGCCATCGAAAGTTCGGTGGTGAAGAGTGTATGCGCGAGATATCCTCCGCATGATGGAGAGCCCAGCGCAAAGAAATCCGGTCCTCTTGGTCGTTAGTTATTGAGCTTTGAACTGGTGAGAGAACTTCGACGGAGAGGGGGGGGTATTTGCTCTCTAACCGGTCCTACGATGAACATAATGCTGGTTACACGGTCTTGGTCTTTAAGAACGACGCACGTTGTGCACTGTGGAGTAAAAATCGGAGGTGGCTCTTGAGTCGATTTCTCCTTGAGCCAGACATTGATCAAAATTGAACTAAGCAGTCTTCCCAGAGGACTCCTCCGTTGAAGGTAGCACGATGTAATGACTATGCGGTTTAGTACATCCGTTGAGCTTGAATTCTCGTAAAATGGCGAGTTTGATTGGTTCCTCTCGCCATAACATCTTCTGGATCTAGAGTGCTCAATATTTCCTTCGTGGGGCAGCACGTGACTTTCGGTGGACAATTTTCATATATCATCACTGTTGTCTGTAGCTACCTTTAGTCTCCTGCCAAGTTTTAGCGTCCTCGTGGGAAGGAGAGCGCATTGCTACGAAGTCTGAGCCCTTGCAAGAAGTCGCGATGTTCGTTGAGCCCTCAATCTTATCTTGCTCGGATGCAATAACAACCACCACGTCCTCGACATCTTCGCTTGACGTACAGCTCCGCTGAGCATTGCTTGGCTCTTTGCTTCGGTAGATAAATGTAACCAGCATTTGCGTCAAGCTCAACGTGACTCCGACGATGTTGGGGATCAACAGGAACATGTTGTGAATGAGCCCGCCGTAGACTCCCCAACAGAAGCTGTTGAGAACATTTACGACGCCCATTGTGAACGGCATCGAAGTCGCTGTCTTGGTTCTGACAACGTGCACGATTGTCGCCATTGGGGACGCGTACATTCCTGTCGTGCAAGCGACCATGATGAAACCCAACGCCGTCTCAACTGAGGAGAGTGACTGCCCCGTAGTTCCGCAGAGAGCGAGGAAGTCGTAGAGCGTGATCGCAACGCACACAACGAAGGATGCGACGAAGGTCCTAACGACCTCGCGCTGGTCCGCAGCCCAGCGATAGAAGGAGTAGGCGAGTAAGATCCCCACCACGACACCGAGCACCGAGGTTGCAAACAGCGGCATGTAGTCGTCGGTCGCGTAGGCGTAGTACAGCGAGGCGTACGAGTTCATGAAGATCAAAACGCACGGCAGCACGGACATGTCGCCGGTGTTTCGGTTCTTGCGCCATCGATTCCAGTCCGGAAACAGCGAGACTCGCATCATGAGCGTGGTGATGATGGTGACCCCCTTGGACACCTCGAGAGCAACAGTGTAGGTGGTCATAGCTTTTCTGTAGACTTGGTCTTGGTGCTGAGTTTTTGGGCGCAAGATAGGAAATGGCTGAGACGGATCAATCGTTAGTTCGCTCACTAACATTTTTTTGCAGGGCGGTCTTCACGTGGTACAAATGGGTAGGGCTTGATGCACTGGTCTTCATTTGGTGTGTTTTATTCGAGAATGATGAACGACGATGCAGTAGTTCAATTAGTGCATCCACGATCCATCGATTGCACGGCGCTTCGCAGATAGGTCTCGGAACCAACCGATCCACGTTATCCTCGTAAACGACCCAGAACAACACTACAAGGTTTTGGTGATCGTCACCGGCACGCACACAGAGCAGCTCGAACACGTACGCGTAGTACATCAGCGTGTAGTATCTGTGAAGAGCAGGACGCTCGGCACCAGTATTTGCCGTGCCTTGTTGCTTCCTAATTTGCACGTAGTCTGGAACCAGCAAGAATTACACCATGATAGTGGAAATGGTGGTTAGTACGCTAGTGGGTGCGGTTGACGTGGAGCATATCGAGCCACCCTGCAGCCTGCAGGGATTCCGAAAAATAAATATTCAAAACAATATATTGATATTTTCGTATAAAATAATTTATTTTGGCAAAATAGTAAAGATCGCCAATATTTTATTTTGACATTACTAGCAAAGTGATATAATATTTTGGTGGCGTGCTGGCAACCATCAAGCCTACAGTACGGTCCGAACGTATCTCGGTAAGGACATATTAGAGTGTAAGTGTGATATTTCTTTTACTAACTGTGTTGTGCACGTGACTGCATGTATAATAGCGCCGAACGCCCAGATCGTGCACTCACCCGCGTTTGGGTCGGTAATTGTGAAGGTGCTGGGTGGTCAAGTGGCGCATCTAACGGCTGTGGAAAAGGCCGTCCTGCTGCCATTTCGGCGCGGGTCAACCCCAGCGTCTCCTACTGCGGAACAGGACGACCCAAGCTTCGCGGAGAGAATTCTGAAGCGCCGGAATGTGGATTCAGCCGCTGTCGTCGATCCCGCCGACGTCGAGCGTCGTAGAGCGCCTCTTTAGTTCGGCCCGGGCTGTCTTGCGTCACGAGCGCCATCGTTTGTCGCCGATAGCGCTCGAAATGCTCCATTTTCTAAAGGTCAACAGCTCGTACTGGAACGTGGCAACCGTTGATGGCTGCTTGTAGCTGGTAACCTTGAAGCTATTAATAATACAGATCAAGGCCAATTATTTATTGTTGTGCACTTCCGAGTTCAGTTATTTATTTCTTGGATGTCAATGAAGTGCACGCGCTATTTATTTCCTTTCATAGTTTGCAATTGATATATATTGTATTTTCGGAATCCCTGCCTGCAGGTGTTCTCAATTAAAATCTGATGTGCTTGCCCCACACACAGCGCCGCTCGTCCACCAACTCCTGTGTGAAGAAACTCAAATGAAGACATGTTGTTGTTGTAAGTGTTTAGCTCCTTTAGGTGAGTTTAAGATCCCGACATTCGATTTGTGGTGATGAAGACGTCCACTGAGGTCGACGTGATGCCATCAGGTCATGAAATTTGCGGTCTCGACCGCAATCTGCTAGATATCGGTGCTATCATTGAATCCTTCGCCGATTGCAAACATGGCATTGATGGGAGGCTTTCAACAAATTTGAGATTAAATTTGTTGATGTGTCTGTATCAAAAATAGTACTACAGTAGTAGTTCAATTACAGATGAAAAGGTGTACCAACACGAAACAGCAATGAGGAGGGTCAATACATTATTTTCTGATGGATTGCATGGTGCATTCAAAGAATATCTCGAAAGGTATGTGTACCTGACAAATATGTTTGTACGAGTCGCTCATCAGTCAGGGAAAATTATGCTTTATTAATCCTTTCGTTACCATAAAAATACATCATGCAAATGAACGAAGCAAGTACAGAGGATTCCAGTTTGAAATCTAGTTATTTTCCATTCATTTTGTGCCTAAAATTATGCTTTGAGCTTGTACCTGAGCGTGGTAGAGCCTTTCATCTACATGTAAATGTAAAAGATGATTGGAAGCTACTCCACACTCTCGCACAACAGATCGAGCCGTTGAGATACCAATGTGTTTGGGCCGTTTTGGCAGAATAAATTTTCAGCTTTATTTTTCGTGGGCCCCTACACTAATGGGTGTAGTTGCGTCTAGCTGTGATTGCGGTTCCACATGACGAGGAGAGTTCAGGGCCACAAAACTTGGACTTTTCTCCTTGAAAGCTGAAACAATCTTTTTGTCTTGGTCTCCGTGTTGGCCAGGTGAGAGAACTACTACAGATAGTTCGTCTTCATCTTGGCAATCTTCGATCGATGCAGGCGTTTTGTGCTTGTAAACAAGCGTGAGCATTAGTTGAGTGCAGCCGAGAATGAATCCCGCAATGTTCGGGCCCAAAATGAACATGTTCGCGATTAAAGCGCCATATGTCCCCCAGCAAAAACTGTTGAAAACGTTCACGACCCCCATAGTAAATGGCATCGACGACGCCGTCTTGGTTCGAAGTACTCGAGAGATCGTAGCCATTGGCGATACGTACAACCCGATGGTTGTGCCGATAGTTATGAATCCGAGTGTCATTCCGATGGACGACTTCGACTGACCTGTATACCCAGTCAGCGCAAGCACGCTGTAGATTGTCACTAGCAGGCATACAACAAAAGATCCAATGAAAGCGTTCACGACGGCACGTTTGTCGACTGCCCAGCGATAGAAGAAATAGTTGAAGAAGACTCCAGTGACAATTCCCAGGATCGACACAGCAAATAGCGGCATGATGTTGTCGATGGCGATTGCGTAAAACATCACTGCGTAACAATTAGTGAAGAGCAAGAGGCACGGCATCACAGACATTTCGCCGGTGCTGTGGTTCTTGTGCATTCTCCGGAAATCTGGGAGCAACGAAACTCGAAGCATGATCGTCGTGGTTATTGTCAGGCCTCGGAACACATTGACAGCAATTTCGTGCGCGCTCATCTGGGTCTTGTTGTTGGAGCCGCTGTGTGTGACCTTGAACGCGAATTGAGATATGACTCGATGGTCGATGCCAGCGGCTCGCTCGTTTTGTTTGGACAGAGAAGTGAATCGACGATCAACGATTCCTGAAAGTTTCGCCTGACAGCCTCTTGAGGAACAGCCCAGTTGTAGGCGCAGAAGGAGACAGAAGAAATGCGAAGCGCGAGCACTAACCGCTTCTTACTTTTGCACGAACACCGGATGACGTTACCCGGCTCGTTGGCTGCAGGGCTCCAAGTAATAATGAGGTGAAAGTGATGTTGCAATTTGCTCAAACGCTTTAGACGTGGAAACGATGACGTGTTTGAGCACAAGCTCCAGCAACTTGCATCATCGAGCTTCAAAATCAAAGAAGTAGTTATTAGTAGTGCATAAATTACTGTTGGCGGCCGCTGCTTCTCGTCTCTCGCCACGACTTGATCTCCTCGCGACTCGGAGAGCGCATTGCAACGAAGCTCGGGCTTCTCCGACCGTCCACAAAGCTCAACTTCCTTTCTTGATCTCCATCTTGAACCGGTGAGAGAACCACAACAGACAGCGCAGGTTGATCGTGGAGGTTCTCCACATCGATAGCCGTCTGCGTGTCCTTCGACGGTTGTCTCGGGTAGATGAAGGTAAGACTCAGCTGGATAATGCCCAACGTAAACCCAGCAATGTTCGGGGCCAGAATGAACGGGTTGTCTACCAGCGCAGCGTACAGGCCCCAGCAAAAGCTGTTCGCCACAACGACGACGCCCATCGTGAAGGGCATCGACGACGCCGTCTTGGTTTGAATCACCCTCACAATGGTAGTCATAGGCGACGCGTACATGACGACGGTGGTTGCAACGGTGACGAACCCCATCGTCGTGCCCACTGCATCTCGAGTCTGGCCCGTTTTGCCAGCGAGGGCGAGGGAGCCGTAGATGGTCACCACTACACACACGACCAAGGATCCAATGAAGATCCTCATGGTCGCGCGCTTGTAGTCTGTCCACTGGTAGAAGAAGTAGGCGAGGATACCCCCCACCACGACACCGAGCACCGACGTCGCGAAGAGCGGGAGCATGTCATCGATGGCGTACGAGTAGTACAACAGCGCGTAGCAGTTGGTGTAGAGCAGCACGCAGGGCATGACCGACATATCTCCAGTGTTGCGCTGCCGTCGCCACCGATTGAAGTCGGGCATGAGCGAGATCCGCAGCATGATGGTGGTGACGATGGTCAGCACCTTGGCCACGATGACGGCGGTCTCGTGCCCGGTCATGTTAAACGGCGATGAATATCTGCGGTCTTGAAGGCGAATCGCGAAGTGACCACCAGCTCCCCGGAGCTCTTCGCAAGGTGGTGGTGATGCGTCCCCCCATCCACGCACGATTTATGACCGAAAGGCGTGCTGCCTGGTCATCTAATCCGGCAGATTGGTGGCCACGCAGCATATCGCAGCCGTTGCGTCGTCGTGCCACTAGAAAATGCGTGCGAGCCACCCGTGAGGACGGACGTTATCAGGTGATGGTTGAAGTCACCGCTGCGAGGGGCTCGGCCGGTGATTCACCGGTGGTGAAGCCAATTCATGAGGTAGGCGTTGTTCCTCTTGGCGAACACGACCACTTTGTCGAGTGGGTAGTGGTGGAATAGCCACTGCAGGGGCTCAAAGTGCTCGCCTTGGTTGGCGGCCATTGCAGGCACTCTTCGGATCGAGAGAAATGCAGGAACAGCAGCACGTCCAAGTGGCCGTTCGCCGCCGCGCCGTCCATTGTCGCTGTCGTGCAGTCTTCTACGCGGATTCGCTGAAGCTACGTGCGGTGGCAGCACCGCAGTCCATGGCTTGTGAGGTGCTTCGACTGCTTCAAAACGAAATTCAAACATAATACCATGGTAATGAGCACAGGCAGCGCATGGACGATAAACGAAGTGCCATGTATCCATACTCGAGGTTGTCCTTTCGGTCGAGTCTTTCCTTGCCAGGTGTGGTGATGATGACCGATAGGGGAGTGTCGTTACCCAAGTCATTGAGAGCTCTAGCAGGGACAATCACAGCAGTCTCAGGCTGTACACCAGCGTCGCTCTTGCCCCGGTAAATGGCGTAGATGGTCATTTGGATCGAGGAGAGGACGAAACCAATGACATTCGGGATGAAGACCCACTTTTCTTTTATCATGGCGGAGTACTCTGTCTAGACGACACCGTTGGTGAAGTTGGCGAGCGATAGAGTGCAAGTCATACTGGCGGTCGACTTGGCACGGACACCACGTCGAATAGTACGGAGGTCACAGTTGAGATGGCGCCCGAGAGGTAGCCGTATCGGATACCACTGGTACCGGGAGGATCAAGAGTGTTGGCCTTGTAAAATCGTCGGAAGTCCGAGAGGGGTGAGAACCGCACAAAAATGACCGTGACGATCGACAGCACTTGGAACACGGACTGCACGGTGCTCATGTATTTGCGGTCGTGTCTCGAGTGTTGTCGATGGTGCACAGTTGGTAATGAACGAACGGTTCCTTCACGATTGCCATGGATGCTACGCAAGAAACGTTTTAGCTTCCAGCGCAATCGCGGCATCGTGCGGCGCACAACCGATAGAATATGTCACGGCAGATAACGTCTGACGTGGTTTTAACGGGGTCCGACTAGTGCAGCGAGAGTCGCTGTCCTCTCGCCGTGCTGCTTTAACATCAAGGAACTGAAAGTGCTTTCATGGTATTAAAGTTAATGCCGGGTGGCAGGGTGCCCCGTGACAGGAGAGCGAATAGCCACGAAGTCGAGGCTGTCCTTGCGGTCAATGCTGCTCTTCCGTCCTCGACGGTCGCTGCCTTCGTTGATAACAATCGATATCGAGGCTTGGCGGTCATACTCGTTGGTGGCGCCTGGGTGGTCAATCACGACGGACTCGAGCTGCGTCTCGGTCGTCTTGGACGTCGGGTAGATGATGTACAGGATCAACTGAATTGTTGTGAGCACGCATCCAAAAGCATTCGGTAGCAACACCCAGATATCCACGATAATGATGGCGTAGATTACCCAGCACACGCTGTTGAAAAAGTTCGCTAGACAGAGCGTGAAGGGCATTGAGGCCGTTGATTTGGTCCACATGATTCGCCTAATAGTAGCGAGCGGAGACCCATACAGTCCGATGGACGTGGCGATGGAGATCGCGCCCATAGCCGTCGCCATCGAGGCCTTCGACTGCCCCGTGACGCCTGCAACGCCAATAGCACCGTAGCAACACACGAGCACGATGACGAGGAACGCTGCAGCGCAGATCCTGTGGACGGACCTCTTGTCGTCCGCGTAGTGGTAAAAGACAGCGGAAAACCCTCCGCACGTGACGAGGCCCATGATGGCGGTCACAAACAACGGGAAAATGTCCTCGGACAAGTAGCCGTACCACGCGAGCACGACGCAATTGGTGAAGAGCATCACGACGGGCAAAATCTGCACTTCACCGGTAGCTTTCGTCTTGAACACGCGCTGGAAGTCGGGCCAGGGCGCGAATCGCACGAAGATGGACGAGATGACTGTCAGTACTTGGAACGTGGCCTCCAGAGCTCCCATGGTCTCAATTGTCTGCAAGTTGAAGGCGTCCACGTCTGTAGCAGTGCGCTCGAGGCTGCAAAACGACTAATGATGGGAATCGCAACAGACAACACTCCGTCCAGTCGACGACACCGCCGACCCCAAGCGGCTGGAGCGGCAGCGCACAATCCTGTAGCAAGTGGCGCACAATCGCGCGTCTCATCTTCATGCTTCCGGTCTGCAATCGGCCGGCGGTTTGAAGCTGGCTAGAGGTCTCAACGGTTGACAACTTTCGAACAGAAGGACGATGCACGTCAAGAGGCAAAAGCGATAGTGACGATCAACCCGCTGCGAACAGCGAGGCGATATACACGTTGCTCTCGAGCGTGTCGGCGTGTACATGGCGAGCAATCGTGGCGCGCAATCGATGCATGCCGCATAGATCATTTCGGGCCAATCACAACAAATCTATAATACTTTTGTACTGTATAGGTTCTCCTGCAGCGCAACAGGGGGTGGTTTGTACCAGTCCAGACTCAATTCATGCCAACATCTTGGTTACCCGACCACACGATTGTTATCGGATGATTTCACTATCAGCATCTGAGCAAAATTTGATCGATGAAGCTACCCCCTGCGCATTTCTGTTAATTCGGGGTGGTAAGGCCATCAGCCGAGCAGTCGGTCATAGCGAACCGAAACGCAGGTAGCTGATGAACAAACCCATACGTAGCGACTCCGAGATCGGTTGGTTGCTGAGGCCTCGGAATCATCTTCGTTACAGTGACTCCGTGATCATACATGGAGCGTGGAGGTGCATCATCGTTACAGACAGCTCCAAACCACTGAGGCTTCGCCTGGGGCGAGTCGCCCTTTCACTCTCGGATCTGCCTTCGAGATCGCAGCACGCACCGCCTGAGATCTTGGAGAGCGACCCCTTACAGCATCAGCTCAAGAGATATGAGTGCACACGTCACCGTGGTGGTCGTGGCCAAGGTGATGACCCTCATCACGACTCTCCTGATGCGAGTCTCGCTGCTGCCGGACTTTCGACGAATGTACAAGAACCACAGCACAGGAGAGATGTCGGTCATGCCGTGCCTTCTGCTCTTCGTCAATTCCTATGCAGTGATGTTCTACGCCATCGCCATCGACGACATGCTGCCACTTTTCGCGACTTCGATCTTGGGGATCGTCACGGGCATCTTCTATAACTACTTCTTTTACCGCTGGACAGCACACAAGCACCACGTCATGAATATCTTCATCATCGCCTTTTTCGCGTGTGTCATCATCACGATCTACAGCGCCCTCGCCATCTACGGGAAAACGGGTCAGTCGCACTCGTCGGTAGACACGACCATGGGGTTCATGACAATTGGGACGACTGTAGGGATGTATATGTCTCCAATGGCGACTATCGTGCGTGTTATCCGGACCAAGACTGCGTCGTCGATGCGATTCACCATGGGTATCGTGAACGTGCTGAACAGCTTCTGCTGGGCGTTGTACTCCGGGTTGGTTGGCAATATGTTCATTCTCGCGCCCAATATCGCTGGACTTGCGCTGGGTTCGACGCAACTGGTGCTCACCTACATCTACCGACGCGGGGACGAGATGATTTCCCATTCGATTGAAACCCCCTACGACGAAGCAGCTCTGTCTGTCGTGATTGTCTCCCTCGTTCAAGATGACGACTACAATCGAAAGTTGAGTGGTTTCAAGAGTCCGAGCTTCGTCGCATTTCAGTCTCCTAAGTCATCACTGGAGCAGAGTGGAAGCATTAGCCACATGTAGCTTTAAAGTACAGTAAGCATATCTATCTGGAAAGCAGAAGTAATAATACATGTAAGAACTCAATACAGAACGACGCGCCTTCTGGGATGCAATTGCACTTGTAGTGGCAGTATGGATATAGCCACTTCATCATGCATGCCCTTCTGGTTCAGAAGCCACTCCAGAATCCCCATGTGTCCTCCCTTGGCTGCCAGCTTTGCGAATTCTCCTCGCCCAAACATCACTTGAGACTGGGGAGCTTGGTTCGCAGCAATAGGCTTGTCCGACGTCTACGGGGCAGAGACGACTAGTTTTATCGTCTGCAGAAGATCGCGTACATCCTCTCGGTCCATCCCATTTTCTCTCAGATCAGCTGGAGGTTGCCTCCCGACTCGGGGTTCTAACCCCGAGTGCAACCAGGCAATCGGGACATTTTGGTGGCGGCTCGGAACCCCGAGTACAATTACCATCCAAGCTCGGGGTCAAAACGTCGGATGTATTTTCGGCAACAGATTCGCTCTCGTCCAATCCGCGATTTCCCCGGTCATTTTCCGCCAATCCGCATCGCGTTAAAACGTCCGGTGCGAGAGACATGCCAATCAAAAAAGAATCTAACTTGAACCCCATCTTCAGTCTTCAATTCTCCGTGTCCCTAGTACGACGGCGTCCTCGTCCCTCGCGGTCCCTCACATGACGGC
>JAHWLE010001188.1:0-13367 GCA_024679135.1 Phytophthora foliorum
CGCCCACCAAGCACAAGAGCGTCCGCAGCAGTGACGCGGCGTCGCTGGACCTGCTGGACGCCATCGGAGCCACGCCCCAACAGGACGACGGCCCGGAGCTCACGCTGGCGCAGCTGGGACTCGACACTTTTGACGACAGCGACACGTTCACCAAGAGACAGCCCAAGCACCCGCGGCAGAAGCCCAAGAAGACGAAACTCTTCTCGGGCAACAAGGATCCGTCCACAGTGTTGGCGGGGCTCGGGATCCCCTCCGACGGAGAGGGAAGCCGCAGCGAAGGGCCGCCCTCCAGTCGCATGTCCATCAAGATGAACACGAAGCGCAAGAAAGGAACGCGCAACCTGCTCAAGAACTTCCAGTTTGAGAACAGCATCTTCGACGAGGCTTCGGATCTGTTTGGGGATGTTGACTGGGAAGAGCGCAGCGACTCGGAGGACCGAGAACGCCGTCGATTCCAGCGGCAGCAGCGGAAGGATGCGAAGCGCAAGCCGAAAAAGGAGCTGCCTGCGCAGGAAGTGGAGATCCCGCCCACCCTTACGGTCAAGGATCTTGCAGAGCGTATGAGTGTCAAGTCCCGCGTGGTGTTCCGCGCGCTGAAGGATCTGGGCGAGAACGGACTCAAGGAAGAGTCGGTGATCACCAGCGACATTGCCGAGCTCGTAGTGGACTCGCTCAACATGATCCCTGTGTTGCTCCCGCCGGATTTCGTTGATCTCGAACTGACACCGCTACCCGAGGACTGCTCAAACTTCCCTGTTCGTCCACCTATCGTGTCAGTAATGGGTCACGTTGATCACGGAAAAACCACGCTGCTGGACGCGCTGCGTAAGTCCAAGGTGGCCGCGACCGAGGCTGGTGGCATCACGCAGCGTATCGGTGCCTTTTCGGTAGAAATGGGCAAGAAATATGGCTCACAGTCGAAGGTGACATTCATTGACACACCTGGTCACGCGGCATTTAGCAACATGCGCTCGCGCGGATCCGAGCTTACGGACCTACTCGTGCTGGTCGTAGCAGCAGATGATGGTGTGCGTCCGCAGACAGTGGAAGTAGCACGCCTGGCCATCAAGAACAACGTACCGCTCGTGGTGGCCGTCACAAAGATGGACATGCATGAGCACGACAAGGATGAGGTGACCAATCGTCTGGGTAGCGAGCTATTGAACCAAGGCATCGTAGTTGAGAGCATGGGTGGAGAAACTCCTATGGTGTGCGTATCGGGCAAGACTGGCGAGGGTCTAGATCAGCTGAAGGAAATTATTGCTCTCCATGCCGAGATGCTGGACCTGCGTGCCGACAGCTCAGTCGCGGGTGAGGCTATTGTGCTTGAAGCGAACGTCGCACGAGGCGTTGGTACTCAAGTGGACACTATTGTGAAGTGGGGAACACTGAAGCAGGGTGCCTTTGTTGTTTGCGGATTGGAGTACGGAAAGGTGCGCGCGTTGGTGGACCAGGCAGGCAAGCGTGTGAAACAAATGACGCCTGGCCATCCCGTCCGTGTGATTGGGCTAAAGGGACTGCCTGAAGGTGGAGTCGCGTTGTTGTCTGTGCCGACTGAAGATCGCGCCAAGGAGGTCGTGGCAGCGCGCCAAGCCATGATCAACTGGGACCAAATGGCAAATGCCGAAGAGGAAGAGGCAGACAATGAGAATGAGAATGACGATAGTTTCCCGCGCCGCCGCCGCCGTTTTGGTGGTGCGCGCCGCAAGTGGGAACAGGTGGAAGTGCGACGACGTGAGGCAGCTGAAGAGGCAAAGCGTGTGGCTGCGCTGAAACCGGGAGACGAAGGCTACATCGCTAACGTGGTTCCTATCATCGTGAAGACAGACTCTGTTGGTGTCATCTCTGCTATTGACGAACTTATCGCATCCCTGCCGAGTGACGAGGCAGCGATCAAGTGTGTCATGTCCGCTGTAGGACCGGTAACGTCCTCTGACCTCGTTATGGCTGAAGCTACTGGAGCTACCATCTACTCGTTCAATATCAAGCACCCGGCTTCCATTGACCAAGAAGCACTGCAGAAGCAAGTGACTTTGCGTCAACATCGCGTCGTGTACAGTCTGCTGGATGACATCAAGGAGTTGCTGCAAGACAACCTCAATGGTGTGGTGGTGCACGAAGTAATTGGCTCGGCTGAGGTGGTTCAGTCCATTCCGATCTCCTCTTCCGGAAGTCGCACCACCAACATCGCTGGTTGCAAGGTGACTTCTGGGTCGCTCAACATGCAGGCGAAGTACCGCCTGGTGCGTGATGGCGAAACAATAATCGAAAACGTGGACATGGCGTCCATGCGCCATTTCCAACAGAAGGTGTCAGAAGTCAACAAGGGCCAGGAGTGCGGTCTCCAGCTTGCGGGCACGGACGATTTCCAGCCAGGCGACGTGCTGGAGGCTTACACCACCAAAGTTGTGAAGCCTGAAATCTAGATTTGTCGAGGCTCTCCATCTTTGTGTCTTAGATGTTAGGATCCAGCTCACCGCCCATCCACAGGAGCACAACATAGATGACTTGGTACACTAGCAAGGCACTGCAGGAGTAACCCATAAAACCACTCTACCGGTATGACGTTCACGAAAAATGGTTGTGGAGGGCAGAGAAAACGTTTCTGCAATTACAACGATCGAGTTGCAATCTCCTTGTGCGAAGTGTTTGGCCATGCATCACCAACGCCAAAAGTGGTCGCCTCATGTCGCGTGGTGCAGGCTCTCACCTTGAGAAACACACAGCAGTCATGAAACTTTTGCGGTGATCTATTCCATGTCATGCGATGCTGCTCAGCTTGAAATAGTCAATCAGGCCGCAAACCTCCGTGCACGGATGATTACCGTGATCGAAGAAACGGATGCAACCTCCTCCCGAGCTGCTGTAGCACATTTGGTTCATTTACAGTTTTGACTGCGACTTCCAGCAACGACAGCTCAAACACTGCAAAATCGACCAGATCAACAAACTCCAGAAAGCCTAAAGGAACAAGAGCGAATAAATCCGATGGGGGAGCTGGACAAGCCGGGTGGGTCGACTCCCTCGCGGCCAGGCAAGCGATCCTTCCTGCGTACACAGCAAACTCTGCTGTCCAAGAGCTGGTTGCTGAAAAAGCGCCACTGGGTGGCCATGCTGCTGGAGATTTTACTGCCGGTGCTCTTTATCCTACTGATCACCGCACTCAAGTCGCTTTCAAAGGACGTCCAAGTTCCGGCCGGTTGGAGTAGCACCGCGTCCGACAAGTCTTTCTCGCTGCTCGAGAACGAATATCTTGCTCAGGAACCGACCATGAACGGGTTTTTGTTTTACATGGGACTACGTGCATCATCGGAGCTGCACAACATGACAGGGGTATCTCAAGAGGACCAGATAGAGTGCGGATTAACCATAGGATATGGTGGCTATGTGAGCACGGATACTTCATCGGCGTATTCGGTGCTTCCGTCCTGCCGAGACTACGTGACACCGTACAAGCTGGCCATTGCCCCGGATAATACTTTCACGCGCAACTATTTCTTCGAGACTGTCAAGAAATGGTACCCGAGGGTATCAGTGAGCGACAAAGCGAGGGTGACGCTACCCAGTTTGGAAGACAGTGTCGTGTTCTTTGATTCCGAGAAGGCTTTGGAATCGTACGTGGCGGAAGTTGAATACGGCAAAACCTTCGACACACCGATCGTGTATGCTGCGCTGGTGTTTGACGAGTACCCAGCAGATGAAGAAATCGGCACTTTCCAGTCCATTGAATACTCGGTGCGCATGAATTCGACGGTGGGGAGGCGAGGTGCCCCAGGGGCTGTGCCACGCACCCTTGGAGACCCAGCATTTGAGTCACCCTTCCAGCGTACAATTGAGCAGACGTACTACACATCCTACACAACACGCGGCTTCATGACGCTGCAAACTCTCGTGGCGCGCTTCGTGAACTGTATGCCTGAGTGGGATTCATCGACCAAGACCACGACTGGTGTGTGCAAGCAAAAACTTTCAACAGCCGTGTCCAGCACAGATAATGATGCCCGCCTATTCCACGCCGTGGATGGTGACGGGTTGCTAAATGCTGCATTGCCCGCAGTTATGGGAGATACGACGCCTTGGCAAGGTCAGCTTCTAGCTCCTGCGCGTGAACAACTTCTTGTTCCGCTTCGTCAGGCGCCGCAACCATACTTCGCAACGACTGTGGCCCCGTTTGCAATTGAAAGTTTTCTCTCGGCACCTTTTTACGAGCAGGTCAGCTCCGTATTCCCACTTGTCTTCGTGCTGGCATATCTCTATGCCATCTCGCGCGTTCTCGTGGTGCTAATCCAGGAGAAGGAGACCCGCTCACGTGAATATCTCAAAATCCTGGGCATGTCTGAAAGCGCAATTATCCTATCGTGGTACATCACGTACTTGATCATCTTCTCCCTGAGCGCCATTCTGCAAGCAATTGCTAGTACCTCTGGACTCTTCCCGAATAGCGACTTCGGCCTGGTCTTCATCTTCTTCCTGTTCTTTTCGCTTAGTGTACTCGCGTTCGGCTTCTTCATGAGTACACTTTTTTCACGTTCACGAACTGGTTCATTTGCTGGCATGGTGCTCTTCTTTTTCATGTACTTCGTCTCCAGCGGCTTCTCGTCCACCTCATCTATCGGCTCCAAAACTGGTGCGTGCTTGCTGCCGCCCGTGGCGCTTGCGTTTGGCGTTCAGACGCTAGCTACCGCCGAATCGACTGGGGTGGGCATGAGCTTCGAATCGTCCAGCACTGTCGTCAACAACTTTAAGTTTGGCTCCTCTATCGGAATGCTCTTCCTGGACATCATTCTCTACACACTTGCTGGGCTTTACCTCGAGCGTGTCATTCCTCGCGAATACGGCACCGTCGAGAAATGGTACTTCCCACTTCAGCCAAGCTATTGGATGCAAACCTTGCGCTCGAAGACAAACAGCAGCAAAGTAAATGATGTTGCCAACAATGCTATGAACGGAAGCCATGCAGTTCTCACCATCGAGAATCCCAACATGGAGCTCGCCAGTGAGGAATTACGCCTCCAAGAGCACTCGGGTGAAGCTCTGGTGATCCGGGATATCAAGAAAGAGTTCGTCGTGCCGGGAGGAATCAAGCGTGCTGTTCGTGGTGTGAGTCTCGCCATGTACAAGGATCAAATCACGTGTTTGCTGGGTCACAACGGCGCAGGAAAAACCACGCTTATCTCCATGCTTACAGGCATGATTGCACCTTCTTCCGGTGATGCAACCTTCCGCGGGATGTCACTCGTGCATGACATGGCTGAAATTCGGCAATCGCTTGGGCTCTGCTTCCAGCACGACGTCCTCTACAGTGAACTCACGGTGCAGGAGCATTTGCTCTTTTATGGTAAAGTTAAGGGATATCGCGGCACGGCACTCAAGGAAGAGGTTAATACCAAGATCAAGGAAGTCGGTCTCACTGAGAAGCGGCACGTCTTTGCTGGTTCTCTCTCGGGCGGTATGAAGAGAAAGCTGTCTGTGGCTATCTGTCTGCTAGGTGACAGCTCACTGGTATTCCTGGACGAGCCAACGAGTGGAATGGATCCATACAGTCGACGCAGCACCTGGGAAATTCTGCTTAACAACCGCGCCAACCGTGTCATGGTCCTCACGACCCACTTCATGGACGAGGCTGACATTCTGGGCGACCGCATCGCAATCATGGCCGAAGGCCAACTGCGTTGCTGTGGTTCTTCACTCTTCTTGAAAAATCGCTATGGTGCCGGATACAATTTCACGCTGGTCAAGAGCAGTGACCCCGCTGCTCCCTGCCAGGAAGCCCAGCTTCAGTCGCTTGTTACTTCACGTGTACCTACAGCCAAAGTACTGAGCAATGTTGGTGCTGAAATCGCTTTTCAGCTGCCTTTGGACAGCACTACTTCGTTCCCCCTGCTTTTTGAAGAGCTCGACGAAAAAATGGGCGAGTTGGGGGTCCTTTCCTATGGCATTTCGGTCACAACGCTGGAGGAAGTCTTCATCAAAGTAGCTGAGGCCGGTGACGAAGACAACCAACACACGCTCAACAAAGATGGCGCAAGTCCCAACGCCACTCATGCTGCCTTGCCACCCGGCGGTCCATCCATTGCCAACATCACAGGGTTTACGATGTTTCTCGTTCACCTATCAGCGCTATTGCTCAAACGTTTCAGGATTGCGAAGCGTGATCGACGAGTCATCATCTTCAGTGCTCTTCTTCCCGTGACGTTGCTTGCCGCAGGATTCATTATCCTGAAAACCAGTTCACTCACACGGTCAGACGTGAAGCTTGCACTCAGCACCGACGGTTTTGAAGCTGCAGTACCGAGTGTACCATATTTCTGCGAGGCCGATGGTTCCCAATGGTGCTCGAAAACCATGGACTCGCTCTATACGGGTGGTGATCCGTCTCCTTTTTCAAGCGCCGATATTTCGTCACCTCCATACACGACTTGGCCAACCTCGGTGTTCGGCGTGAACTACACTGAAGCAGATCTTGCTAGTTTGAGCAATCCCAACAGCAACGAATACTGTCTGCGTTTGGGAGACAAGATCTACCAGCGTGCTTTTGGCAAGGCCGATGGTGACACGACAAAAGTCACGCAAACCCCTGTGAAGGGGCAGTACGGCGGCTATCTTGTACATGCCTCTGAGTCGGAGCGCATGTTTGGCTATCACCTCTTTGTGAACACAACCGCAGCACACGGTGCAGTGATCTTCAAGGCATTGATGGATCAAGCCCTTTATCGCTTCATGGCTGGTGGTGCCTCTGCATCCACCAACGTAACGCTCAAGGCAAACACGTACCCGCTACCCATGACAGCAGCGACGCAGGCGTTGTTCGGATCGTTCCTGGCATTCACTGCCTGTATCTTCATCGTTATCGCCTTTGCTTTTTTCCCGGCTTCGATCGTGGGATTCCTTGTGAAAGAAAAGCAGGCTGAACACAACTCCAAGCACCAGCAACTCGTGTCAGGCGTGAGTCTGCCAGCGTTCTGGCTGGCAAACTACTTGTGGGACTTGTTCACCTACGTTATCCCGTTCGTTGCGGCAATTGTACTCATCCAGATCTTCGACATTGCGGCTTTCACGGGCAACGACTGCGTGAGCTGCACCAGCGAGACGTTCCCGGCTATTGTGCTGCTCTTCATCCTCTTTGGACTGGCAATTTGTCCGTTCACCTACTGTCTCTCGTACTTCTTCAAGGAACACGCCTCCGCACAAACGTACACCATCATGGTCAATTTTTTGCTGGGTGTTGTGCTGATGGTCGTGTCCTTTATCCTGGACGTTATAAGCACGAGTAGCGCTGATGCCAACAAAGTCCTTAAGTTCTTCTGGCGGCTGAGTCCGCTCTTCAACCTGGGTAGCGCGTTGCTCAACCAATGTACCAGTGAAATTGGAGCTGCCTTCGGACGAACGTCGGGAACTATCAGTCCTTTCAAAATGGACATCATGGGCTGGGAGCTGCTGTACCTGGCGCTGGATTCCATCCTCTTCTTCACAGTTGCTGTTAGCATTGACTTTCTGCTGAGTTTCCCCAAGATCAAGGCTGCTATTTTCAAGGATCCCGTTCTACAGGATCCGCCGCACGAGGAGGACGAAGATGTAGCCCGTGAGGCTGAACGCGTACGCAGCGGTGGGGCTGACGGAGACGCTGTCAAACTGCTTGGGATTCGCAAAGTGTACAAGGGCAACAAAGTAGCCGTCCGAAACTTGTCCTTTGGCCTGCCCAAGGGTGAGTGCTTTGGCTACTTGGGCATCAACGGTGCAGGAAAAACTACGACCATGAAGATGATGACAGGCGACATTCTTCCGACTTCAGGCAGCGGTAAGCTTGGTGGTTTCGACATCCTGAGCGAGCAACTGGATGTACGCCGTCTAATCGGCTACTGCCCGCAGTTCGACGCCCTGTTCGAGCTGATGTCTGTACGAGAACACTTGGAGCTCTTTGCTCGCATCAAGGGTGTAGCACGTGCCGATCTGAACGATGTGGTCAAGACACTCATGCACCAGATGAACCTGGACGACTTCGAAAATAAACTGGCTGGCACGCTTAGTGGCGGTAACAAACGCAAACTTTCCGTTGCCATCGCGCTCATCGGATCGCCGCCAATTGTTTTCTTGGATGAGCCCTCCACAGGCATGGACCCCGTGTCACGACGTTTCATGTGGAATGTCATCGCCGCTATCTCGACACAACGCAAGGAATCGACGATCATTCTCACCACGCACAGCATGGAGGAATGCGAGGCTCTGTGTACACGCGTGGGTATCATGGTTGGAGGCCGTCTGCGTTGCCTTGGCAGTGTGCAACATTTGAAGCATCGTTTTGGAGACGGCCTTATGCTCGAGATGAAGCTTCTGGGCACACCCATGCACAACATTGATGAACGCGTGGCTGCTGTGTTTGGAGGTAGCACCTCGACGACGACGTTCCCGCGAGCTGAGTTGCGAGCCAAGTGCGAGGCACTAGGTGACGCGTCTTGGGCCGACAAGATAGTGATGAGCCATGCCACGGGTTACGCGTTGGCGACAGCACTTGATCGAGACGGTGCAATGCGGCTTGGCATGCTTTGTGCGTGGTGGGCTGCAGAGGAGCGCTTCCTGGCGTTGGATGCATTCCTCCATGAGAGCTTCGCAGTTGATGCTACCACTGGTGTTAAGCTGCTGGAACGCCAAAACGATCTTTGCCGCTACAAACTTACCGGCCAAGTGCCGCGACTGGCAAGCGTGTTTAGACTTGTTGAAGGCATCAAGCAACAACTCGGTATCCGCGAGTACGCAGTCTCGCAGACCACGCTTGAACAGATCTTTAACAACTTCGCCGGTCAACAGAGTGAGGAGAAGGGCGTAGCGCGCGGTATCGGTGGCTAGACGAGAACAACCCACTTTCATGCAAAACAATTCATACACACAGATCAATCATCAATTCCATCAGTTAGTTGACAAAGCAAAATGCATTGATACGCGAGTTCAGAGTGAACGCTTATCTTGTTCATCGAGAAGGAGCTTGAAATGAAATGCGTCTCCGTCGTTGTCTAAGGCAGGGGTATTTACAGGTTTGCAGGCATCACGCAGTTACCGTACAGGGCCTCGTACGTCTCGCGCTCGCGACTGTCAATGGATAGCAGGTGAAGCACACGTTTAGTCATAACATTGGTCAGTTCAATCAATTGTATACGTACATGAGCGAGTCGCTGCCGTCCGCACGCAGGAGCACCTCAGGGGCACGAAGTTTGCCGTTGTACTGGAATCCCATCGAGTGCGAGTGCGCGCCAGTGTCGTGGATAACGAACAGGTCGCCCACCTGCGCCTTGGGCAGCGGGCGGTCTTTCGCGAACCAGTCGTTGTTTTCGCAGAGCGTGCCCACAACGTGTGCTGGAGACACTTCCTCGTTCTCGCGCGCCGGGATCGAGATCTCGTGGTACGCGCCGTACATGCCAGGACGCATGAGGTGCGCCATGCAGGCATCGACGCCATAGTAGCGGCCGTATGTCTCCTTGATCGCCTCGCAGCGGGTAACCAGCCAGCCAAACGGGCCCGTCATGAAGCGGCCGTTCTCCATGCAGAGGCGCGGGAGCGTCTCAAGGCCGTGCTTCTGCATCGCCTCATCGAACACCTCACGCAGCATCTTGGCGATGACCTCAACGTTCACAGACTCCTGGTCCTTGCGGTACGGGATGCCCAGACCACCGCCAATGTTCATGAACTCGAACTCGATGCCGAGCTCCTTCTTGAGCTGCACGATGGTGCTGAAGAGCACCGTGACGGTCTCGCGCCAGTACTCCTGGTTCATGACGCACGAGCCCGTCATCATGTGGATGCCGAAGCGCGTGGCGCCGGCCTGCTGCGCCTTGCGGTAGGCCTCGACGATCTGGAATGGAGGCACGCCGAACTTGGCGTCGGGTCCGCCGAGCACGTTGGACTTGGTCTCCGAGTCGGTGCGACCGAGGCCCGGGTTGAGACGGAAGCTCATGAGCTCGGGGCACTTGCCGCGCACGGCTATGAGGCTGTCCACGAGCGACACGTCGTCCAGGTTCATGATGACGCCCTGGTCGAAGGCCGTGGCCAGGTCCTGCTTCGCCGTGAAGTTGGAGGTGAAGATGACCTTCTCGCCGGCCACGCCCAGCTCCTTGCAGATGTGCAGCTCAGCCGACGAGCTGCAGTCCATGCCGCAGCCCTCCTGGTGCAGCAGCTTGAGGATGGCCGGGTTGGGCAGCGCCTTGACGGCGTAGAACTGCTGGAAGTCGGGGAAGTGCGCGCGGAAGGCGGTCAGCAGCCGGCGCGCATTGTCGCGGATCAGCTGCTCGTCGTAGATCTGCAGTGGCGTGCCGTAGTTGGCGGCCAGCGCGTCCAGGCGCTCAACGGACGTGGGGAGCGGCAGCGGCATTCGGCGCGAGTTGGTCGGTTGGGATGTGTGACGTCCGCCGTCGGCCACGCATTTCTTCAAGGCTGAAGCTCTTCCAATCAGAGCGAGGGATGAGCAGACTGGTACCGTACCGGTACACCCCCCAAATCGAGTAGACATTCATCTTCCCACTGCATAAAGATTTCTCAGGCTTCCTGAAGACAGAGAATAGCCTGGTCACGAGCGCCTCCGCGGCCAGCAGCAACTCGCAGCCAGACCTCAACCGTTTGAATGCCTCCTACTCAGCACGCAATGCGGAACTCTCTGTAACCAGTGCTGTTGCCACAATCGGAGCAGTTCAAACTCTCGTGGATACTCCACCACCTTCGCTCACCTTGCCTTTGCACCTGCGAAGTGTGTCGCCACGAGCGCAGTGCTCTTAACAGAGCCTATATCCGTCCAGCCGCCAGTGCCAATGAGGTCTGCGAACTTGCCGAAATGCTGTGTTGCAGTCCGTCTCGCTGCCTCTTTTCTCCTCATGGCTGCACACGTTACAAAGCTCAAGCAAGATCGGTGTCCGCTGCGCTGGGCATTGACCTACCACCGATATGAGGCCACGCACATTGGTGCTGCTGCTACGACGAAGACGATGATGTTCAGGAACTGTCGTAGTATTAGTGTGGCCATTAGGATGGAAGGGAGACCCTACGTTGGCGATAAGAAGATACACTCGGGCCAGCCTGGACAGCGAGCAGCAACGTTGCCTCGTTGCTTGCTAATGAAGAAGCAAAGGGAGGCCCCGCGCGCGCTTCGCCCAGCCGCTTGCTTGCTCCTTCCCACTGACGGATCGACTCGAACTCATTTACAGCGTCTTCTTCTCGGCCTCCACGGCCTTGGTCTTTCTCGAGCTCAGGCAGTAGTTCACAATGAAGAAATTCATGAAGAGCCAGAACAGGGACTGCACGTAGATGAGGTACATGACCGAGATCTTGTACGGCATGCCGGGGCATGAGCGAGAGACCATGAGGTAGCCCTGCGCGTTCATGAGCAGGAACTGGATCATCTGGACCGTCGTCAGGTACGGCTTCCACCAGATTTTGCGCGTGTGCGAGCTCACGAAGTAGTACATGTACATGATCGCGTGCACGCCGCCGTTGAGCACGATGGTCATGTAGAGGTCGCCGTCATAGGACGTGCGGAAGTTGGCCCAGTAGCACTATATAGCCACGGCAGAAAAAACATACAGCCCGTCAGGTTCCCGTGATACGATTGGCGTGCCCCCCATAGCGGAGAAAGCACGGACCCAGCATGGAGAGCAGAGCAGAAAAAGACTTACAAAGAAGACGGTGACGTGGTGGTAGACGTGGAGCACCGAGAGCTGCTTCCACTTTTTGCCCATGACGATGAAGAAGGTGTCACAGAAGTCCAGGACCTTGGACAGGTAGAAGATGTACATGAGGTTGCCCATGACGGGGTTCTCGTGGTTGAAGGCATTGCACGGGGTGGCCGAGTAGTCCTGCGAGCATGGAAACAGAAGGAAAACGTCAGTTGGTTGGAGCTAGCAGAGACAGACAGGGGGAAGATCCCACGTACATTGCGGCGGGCCTGCAAGATGGCCTCGACGGTCATGTACGAACACAGCACAACTTGGATGGGGTTGTAGATGAACTGGAGCGGGGCCGTGTTGAGCGCAGGCATGCCAGACTTCATGACGAGCTGCAGAGAGCGAAAGCGCAGGCCATGGTGAGCATTCGCGCTTCTCGTTGCGTGCAGGAGGACGCTTTCCAAGCGCGAAAGGAGGAGAAACTTACCGTGGCCACCACCACGAAGGTAAGGTAGCCCACGCAGAGCGCGAAGACCGTGCCGAAGTCGGCGAGGAAGTAGTCCTGCATGGGGGACTGGCGGTACCGCAACGTGGGGTCGACCCAGTCCATGAGCACGACGTCCATGCCGGCGGCCCATTGCTTGTAGCTCTCGAGGAGTGCACTGGCCATCTTGAGCTGCTGCTGCTGAAGACCGAAGAGGAGAAAGCGGTGTCCGAGCTGCGGAGCACCAAAGAGGAAGTGACTCGGAGGGGGGCAAGGCTGCAAAGGACCGGGCTTGACTGGCGGCCATTCAAACGTACGTCAGAATCAGTTCTGGCAGGTGGCGCCTGATTTCGCTCACTCTATGACTTGCCCTTTGTAAGACCCGTCTTTAACCGCTTAGCACCGCAGCCGAAGCGTTACGGAGAGGTATCGAGTGCCGAAGGTAAATAGGTTATAAACGGGACATATGGATACAGAGGCGAGCCGCTCGCTCGAAGCAACATCAAGTCTGACACGTCGGCGCGAGCATTGCTCTCGAGTCTACAGGTATGCTGCGCGGGACGGTGCACCGCGGTCCTTGCCTCAACGTGACTGGCGCAGCGCAGGCGAAGCAGCAGCGGTGGTGGTGGTGCTAATGATTGCGTTGCGGTGACGCCGACGGAGACGCAAGCGGCGATGTTTGGAGCTCGCAGCTCACTCGCGACTGCACCCCTGTGAGCGGACGGTGAAGGCTCTCGCTGCCGCAGCGTGTCGCACTAGAGGAATGAATCCGCCGGCTACAGTACATGTACAGGTCTGGTTGCCGCCACTCGGATTCACCCCAGGGGTGAAGAGGGATCAAGTATTGGAGTTCGGCCCGCGCTATGCAAGTGTGAACCGGAACAGCCGGCGCGATGGATACAACAGTAACTGGCGATCTCTGCACACGAAGCGGGTGTAATCGAAGCGCAAGCTTTCGCGAGCAAGCGCGACGGGCAGGTTGTTGCCTTCGGCCGTGCTTACTCCACCGCGCGCGGGCTTGGTTACCAAGGCGAACGCATAATACATGTACACATGTATGTGCTGCAGGACGTCTGGCACAATGCTGCAGCAGAATCTCCGGGTTTTCTCAACAGTGCCTGCATGCAAGTCGCCACCGCGGTTCTCTGCAAAGTTCGCGCGCAGATGCGTTGGGAAGCGAGCTCGGCCCTGGAAAGGCCCCGGGCCACCGCCGTGCAAGCGAAGGAGCCGAGCGCGCCGGC